>JAAAKO020047897.1:0-11415 GCA_010015015.2 Bolitophila cinerea
ACTATTTTGCATGAACATTTGTGCATGAGAAAGCTGTTCTCAAAGTGGGTGCCGCGTCTGCTCACAGTGGACCAAAACAAAATTGAAGGAAACAAAGAAAGAAGCCAATGACGAGAAAGATTTCAGAAATAAATGGAATGCAGTCAGCAAGAAGGTCTCAGAAGCCACCTTAAAGGCGCTAATGGTAGGTTATCGGAGAAGCTGGCAGATTTCTACAAACAAAATCAATCATATTATTTGTATTTACTTATTTAATCAGAAATTAAATTTGCGTTTTAAAACTGTTTGAATTTTTATAATTGGCCACTAAGGACTGAGATCGAAAAAAAATCTAACTTTAAATTGCCCTAACTTTGAAACAAGTAGGGCAATTTAAAGTTAGAAAAAAAAATCGATCTCAGTTCTTAGTGGCCAATTGGCCATTTGGGCCAATCATTTTAATGACCACATGGCAACTTGGTGGCAGTTTTTTTAAATACACTTTTTTTTTGGAAACTAAGCTAATATTTTGGTTCCTATATGTTTGAGGTATTTTTAAATTTAAAAAAATTATACAGTCCCGGGTCCATCAGCCGAAATGAGAGTATGAAAACACATAAAGCTGTAATGTTTAATTACGAGATTGTCTGAAACAGACTTAACGTTTTTTCTACTTCAAGTGGCCCAATTTGAGATTTTAGAGATAAAAAAGATTGAATGTATGTTTTTTTTCTTGGAAAAGTATCAAAAGTGACTCTTGACTGGCGAGTTAGGGTTAACGAGAGGAATCTGTATCAATGTGGCTTGTGTAACTTCTGTTGATGGTAATTTAAATTTGTAGGTTTTAGGCTAATCACAAAAGAATGTTATAAGTTTTTTTTAAATCTTTTTAAACGATTTTACTCACGACCTTTATTACTCAATTGCATCCTAATCTGACCATCTATTTGGAAAAGATCCTAATGGGAATATTTATGGATGCATTTAGTATTTTTTAGTAAGGGTTCAGCCTCAAGAAACCAAAAATTAAATTTCATCCAAATGCCCATACAAGCCATATGTCAAAAAGCCTAAGGGAATATTTATTTTTAAGGAGGAAGTCATATATTCTTAGGAAGCGGGTTTCTCCTCATGAACCTTAAAACTAAATTTAGCCCAATCTCATCAGAAATGTGTCAGAGAGCGTTTGAGAATAATGGGAACATTTTGGGATTTCAGTATATGAGTTTTATTTTTATTGGTCTTTAAAGTCTAAATCGAATTAAAAAAAATGGAATTCGGTATAATATATCCTACAAATTCACTGATTTTTTTTCCTCTAAGGCGTTTTGATTTAAAGATCATCTATAAGAGAATAACATAAAATAATAAAAGATCAGATTTTATCTTTTTATAAACGTTGAAAAAACTAAGGAAAAATGGAAATCTAGAAGAATAAATCTAATATAATAATAATCTTTACGGTATCATTTAACGGAGATGGCGAGCAAAAATGTAAAGGTTCCTTTCCCATTTTTTTTTGTTTTGGTTTAAATTTCTTCCAGGCAACCGTTATAATGTCTTATTAATAATTGTACCTAAGCCTTTAAATTATAATAACAAGTTTAATCTTACCGTCACACTGATCGGTCTTCACATCTAGTCGAAGTCCTTCAGAACACTTTGTCGTAGTCGTTGATTCTATTTCGAGAGTGCTGGATTTTGTCGGATATTCCGACGTTGAAAGTAATGGTGATGAAGAATAATCCGTTGTTGATCTTGTTTCGGGAGTGCTGGATTCTGTCGGATATTCCGATGTTGAAGGTAATGGTGATGAAGAAGAATCCGTTGTTGATCTTGTTTCGGGAGTGCTGGATTCTGTCGGATATTCCGATGTTGACGGTAATGGTGATGAAGAAGAATCCGCTGTTGATCTTGTTTCGGCAGTGCTGAATTCTGTCGGATATTCCGATGTTGAAGGTAATGGTGATGAAGAAGAATCCGCTGTTGATCTTGTTTCGGGAGTACTGAATTCTGTCGGATATTCCGATGTTGAAGATAATGGTGATGAAGAAGAGGCCGTTGTTGATTCTGCTACGAAAGCATTGGTTTCTGTAGAGCGAATATAAAACAGAATACCGGCGGCGATCAATCCAAGACAAATTCATATCACTACCACAATCAAACATTTACTCCATTTCTGAATTCTTCCAGATTCAACATAATAATTATTAAAGTTAAACATTCTAGACACTTACTCAAAAAAATACACCCGGACCAACTAACTGTTCACGCACAACTGAATTTTAATTTTGCTATTACACCATATATATTATAAACGGAATGCGAATATAGAAAAACCCAATAAAGTTTATAATGTGAACTAACTAAGATAATGCAAAACCATGATTCCTTTGCGTTCTATAATTGTCATAAGGTATAGATATTCTGTTTATTTTTTAATTTTTTTTTATTGTAAGGGAATAATTGTACAATTTTTAAATATCATTTTGATATTTATTTTACAATACTAAAGCAAATTATATTTTTACAATAAATTTTAATTAAAGAAAACTTTTCGTTTCCAACAATTCTGAATTATTTTAGTAAATATTATAGTTGTAAATAGCTATATACAATCAGACGATTTGCGGATTACCGCAATTTTAGTAGGAAAATATGACCCAGAAACGTTTGCAAATCGTGCTTTTACCCAAAAAAATATTCGCATTAATTTTATTATGCATTCTACATGCAATTATTTCATGAAAGTTAGTAAGCTAACACCAGTTTAAGTTGAATCCCAAAAGTTGATAAAACATTTTTTTAAAGCTTATCTTTGGTATATATACAATACTTTTTAAGGTATATGTACCTTAAAAAGTTTGAAAATTTTCGGTAATATCTCGTTTAAAAATGATGCATTTATTTATTTTTAAATCAACCGCAAGAAATTACCATAGGTATTTAAAATGTATTTAATTGTATTCGTGGGACATCGCTTCCCGACTTCTAATGGGTTTTTCCTATATCATATAATTATCAAGTGAATGAAGAGCAAGCATTTTGTTTTAATTCCAAGAATATTTGGTTATTTCACAAACGAATGCGGATTTTAAGCAATTTGGGTTAATGGTTTTATGAGTTTTTTGTCCTTGTAAAGTTTTGGTATTGTGAGTTTTGCGAAATGTGAGTTTTACGAATTTTGAATATTATGTAATATGAGTGTTAGGAATTCCGAAAAAATAGTGTTGTATTATAATCATCCTATTGGATTCACGTTGTAAAGAAAAGGGTCTTCTGATGAAATTATTACAATGCGGACATATTTCTTAACTTCTTCCACCTGAATTTAAATTATTGAAGTATATTATTAAAACCAAAGTATAAGATGGAGAATAATTCGTTTTTCTTATCCACTTCATCATTCCTATTGGTCCATATACCTCTACCTTTTTGTACCATAACTCCAAATACATTTTTACTTCTTCACTTTTATGATGTAGGGTTTTAACGTGCAACAGATCTATACCCCGGAGACTTTAAAAAATATTAATATGGAACTAACAATTTGATCAGATCAATTTTACATTTCTAACTAAATAATTGTTGTCTTCGGACAACTACCAAATGACGTATTTTCAATTTTTCATATGCTCCACAGCTATCCCAAATGTCTTCGGACAACTTTCACACCATTTTTACTGAATAGTAATCGTAGAATTATTAGTAATACCTTTTTGTTTGATTAGAAAGTTATTTTACAGAGTGCCAATACCTTTTTTGCCTATCCTCCATAACTATCCCCAAATGGCTTCTTAGGACTCTTAAATTATTTTTACTAAATAGCCATGAAAAAATAATATGAAATGCCTTAACTTTTTTTGTATATAACGTCAATAAGTTAGTTTACAGGGATATTTTACTGAAAAACAATTGAAAATTCATTAATTTATTAGAAATGCAAACCTAATTTTTTTGTTTGGTCAAAAAGTTATTTCACGCAAAAAAACGTGACTACTAAACCAACGATGAATACAACAAACTATAGCGGAAATGCATTTTAATTGGCAGACCTGCCAATTAAGAAGAAAAAACAACAAGTTGGTTTTTGTAGCCAATCACAAAAAAGGTTGCCAATTACAAACAAAAGTGACTGACTCAATGTCAGTTAACAGTTAACAATTAAAAAATCAGTGTTAATTAACAAGAAATAAGCTAATTGACACACTGGATGGTTTTTACACCAAAATTGAGAGTTTTTTTGCAAATTAATTGCGAGTTACCCATTAGTCCTACTTTTAATATTCCGTGTAATCGTAGCATAAGGCAGAAATGCGTTTCATCATACGAATTTAATTAATTTCATACCTACCAAATTGTTTTTTTTTTTTGAAATAAATTCTTTTTTGTTTTGCATATTTTAGATTCTTTTAGTACAAATGCTTATTTTTAGTGCATATTTCAATAAATTTTCAAGCGGAAACAAGGTTAGTCTGTTAATTTAAAAAAAATGTTATTCAAGTAACATTAATAGGGCAATATTGTATCTTTAAAAAAGGATTTTTATTACAAAATTATAAAATATGTGTAAATAATCAAATTTTAGGTGATACAAGACGTATTGACAACTGTCAATTCAGCATAAATAAATTATTTCCATCAATTTATTATTTTTTATAAATTATTTAAATATTTTTTAACAATAATTATTATATTTAAATACATTTACCGAATATATATATATAATATACATTATATATATTCGGTAAATGATATATGCATGTGTTTGACTACAAATATTCAGGATCGTCTACAACAACAATTGACTAGATTGTGTGAATTCCGTGATCCTTCAAAAACATCCAATATTGAAATACCTGCAACGTAATCTAAAAGAATTCCCGGTGTTGCATGTCACACACAGCAGACGGTCTGCAAAACTGCATTTATGTGTGTGTGTGTTTGTGTGTGTGTGTGTGTGCATCTGTGTAAAAAAGTGCAAGGGTTCATTGTAAAAATAAATGTGAGTGTGTGTGCGGATGCAAAATGAGAATCTAAAAATACATTTCAAATGTGTATAGAATAGTATTTTGTATACATAAAACATAAATACACATACATGCATACGAAACGTATATAAAAAGGTGAGAGGCATTCGTGTACAAGAGATTCCACAAACTGATTTTATACCTGCGACACCGTACACTGTTGCCGATTTTACGCTTGTCATTTCTCACGGTGAGTGCTGAGACTTTTGTGTGCATTGGTATGCCAACGAATACGAGAGATTTCGTCGATATGGAGAAAAGCTCGCTCTGCGTGCGGCAACACAGAGCATATTCAGGCTTCTCTTGAAGTGCGCTCTTTGCGCTCGATGAGCAGGAGCATTAAGCATCAACATTTGAATTCATCGTGGATCGCTCTCTTCTCTCTGAATCAGATTTGCCTGCGGCGTGTGGCGTTTGGCGTATACATGCATTGAGCAACGGTGCATTTTTATTATCGGTAAATGCATTTATATATATATATATACATGCACGCTCTCTCTACGAAGCTAAATTTAGATTGTATTTGGATACAGTGCAGCGCTGTCGTTAGACTCCAATCAGAGTATTTGTACTCGATTTTTTGTTCGGATACTCCCATACTTTATTTTTATAAGAAATACTCTAACTTTGAAATAAATATAAGTCATTTTTACATTATAAATTATAGTTTAAATTTAGCATTGAAAAAAGTTATAATGTACGAGCTTGAAATAATGTAGATTTAGCGTATATCATAAATTCTAAAATAAATGAAGTAAATAAAATATATTTGATTCTTTTGTCTTTTTTTTTTTTAAATACACCAATCAAATAACATAGAATTTCAAACTGACCAGCCTAGTTTAAAGCGATTAATGCCAACACAAATCTTATTTGATGACATTTTTAACAAATAAATTTTAAACCTGAATTTGTAAAAGACAATTTTTATATTATAAATTTTCTTAATGAATTATGTCCTCAAACGTGGATTTTAATAAACTAGCCTCTCTTTTCTGAAAATATTACAAGCGACTTATTATAAACGTTAACAGTTCTTTAAATGTATAAATATAATTACAACACAAATATGTTTCCTTATTTTTAACAAGTATAGCTAATGTATTAAATATTAATAATTTATTTACGTATATGTACATATATCCTTAATTTTAGTTTCCGTTTCTTCTCTTGGTAATCTTCAAGGCAACCAAAACTATTCCCTAAAAACGTTTTTAAGCGCTTAAAATATGACTTTAAAATTAAAACATCAAAATATGACCTAAAAAATATAAAATTGTAAATTAAATTGTACTTTTAAAACAGTATGGATTTAAAATTAAAAATGTACATATTAATAAAAAAATCTCCTAAATAAATATATATTAAAATATTTAAAATCTATTGTGCCCAAATTTTTGTTTCATTCTAATAAGTCAATTCTTAATACAATGATTATATTTTTGTCAAAAAAAAGTTACAATAAATACATTTTTCATACAAAAAAAAAACAAAAAAATAGTTTTTAAAAAAAATTAAGGTGAATTTGTGTATTCAAAAATAAAATCCTTTTTTATATATTCAAAAATTCAGTTTTCCAAAATCTGAATGGCAATATTTTGAAATAATATCCATTCGATCGATCATTTTTATAGAACAAAATGCGAGGGCCCTCGATTTGATAATTTTTTAAAAATAAATAATATGCAAGGGCCCTCGATTCGATCATTTTTTATAGAAAAAAATGCAATTAGACTTTATTCTCATTTCTTGGGTGCTTTTCATACATTTATCATAAAAAAATTGAGGGCCCTCGATTTGATCATTTTTCATAGGAAAAAATGCGACGTCCCTTGATTCAATCATTTTTCATAGAAAAATATGCGAGGGCCCTCGATTTGATAATTTTTCATAGAAAAATATGTGAGAGCCCTCGATTCGATTATTTTGCATAGAACAATATGCGAGGGCCCTCGATTTAATTATTTTTCATAGAAAGAAAAACAAAGGCCCTCGATTCGATTATTTTTCAGAGAAAAAAATGCGAGGGCCCTTGAATCATTTATTTTTCATAGAACAAAATCGAGGGCCCTTGATTCAATCATTTTTTATAGAAATATATGCGAGGGCCCTCGATTCGATATTTTTTCATAGAAAAAAATGCAAGTGCCCTCGATTCGATCATTTTTAATTGAAAAAAATGCAGAAGGCCCTCGATTTGATTATTTTTCATAACACAAAATGCGAGAGCCCTCGATTCAATCATTTTTCAGAGAAAAATATGCAAGGGTCCACGATTCGATCATTTTTCCTAGAAAAAAACGAGGGCCCTCGATTAGATCATTTTTCATAGAAAAAAGCGACGTCCCTTGATTCAATCATTTTTCATAGAAAAATATGTGAGAAAAAAAATGCAAGGGCCCATTTTCATAAAAAAGGGTCCTTGATTTAATATTTTTTCAAATAAATAAAAAGCAAAGGCCCTTGATTTGATCATTTTTCATAAAAAAATGTGAGGGCCCTCGATTTGATCATTATTCATAAAACAAAATGCGAGGGCCCTCGATTCGATCATTTTTCATAATAAAAATGCAAGGGCCCTCGATTCGATCATTTTTCATAGAAAAAATGCAACCAGACTTTATTCCCATTCCTTGGGTGTTTTTCATACATTTTTAATACAAAATTTAGGGCCCTCGATTCAATCTTTTTCATAGAAAAAAAGCAAGGGCCCTCGAGTCGATCATAGTTCATAGAAAAAAATCGAGGTCCATCGCGATTCGATCATTTTTCTTAGAAAAAAACGACGGCCCTCGATTCGATAATTTTTCATAGAAAAAAATCAAGGTCCCTGGATTGGATCATTTTTCATAGAAAAATATGCGAGGGCCCTCGATTCGATCATTTTTTATATAAAAAATTCAATGAGACTTTATTCCCATTCCTTGGGTGGTTTTTTCATTCATTTTTGGATTTTTTTTTATTAATTTATTAATTTTAGCCATGCATAAAAATATTTGAAATAATTAAAATTACTTGTTAAGCGCTGCAATGCATAACACATAATCTGTGATTTTTACCTTACAAATTATTATTGATTATTCAAAAATTACCAAATATGCAAAAAAAATACAAAGTATGTCCTTAATGGCAAAATATGACCTAAAAATGGCGAAAATTAAGAAATATGCCCGAATATGCTCTAATTGGACTATATATGTGCTAAAGGTGTTTGGCTGAATGATCCCGCACAAACGACACCGCACATTTGATCCCTTACAGTTGCTTCCCGTTCAATTGATCCTTCTCACAATTGATCCCTCTCACAATTGATACCGCACATTTAATCCCAGATACAAATGATCAATCGTTGTAAAAAATAAAAAAACCAGCAAAAAATTAGGTAAGTTGAATAAAATTCTATGACCAAAACTTGTTAATATTATATTTTTTAATATTTTTTTTAATCACCCGAGGAAACTTCGAAAAAGGGAAAATGGAAAAGTACCCAAACTTTTTAACTTTTTTAAAAAACACTAGACAATTGGGCAAATGTCCAGTTTATGTCATTTGGGCTTAGGATGAAATTTTAATAACATTTTATTTTAAAAGAAAATATTTGACTCCCTTTTTTGTTAATACTCCAATTTTTTATACTGATATAAAACTCTGAACCGACAGCACTGATACAGACTGCACAAGAGAGCACAGTAGCACATAGCAGACCGGCAAAGAGAACGATTTGAACTATAGAAAAGCTTTCTCTCTTTCTTTAACTCTATCTCTCTGTCCACCCAACGAAACCGGTTAAACGTGTTTTTGTGTGACGTCGTCGCGAGCGAGAGAGCGTGTGAGAGAGAGAGCTGGTCTGCAGATGTTCCATTCGCAAGGGCCGCATTAGTTTATCTGGCGACTTCGTGTTGAACGGCACAAAAATCCCGTGTTGTTATTGTAACCGAAATGCGGTCGTTGTGAATTTTAAAATCATTTTTTATTGTCTGAACCCACTAAATTCGATTTAAACGAATCCGGCATTGCGATACAAAAATAAAAATAAAAATTATCGAAAATTGCATTTAATTGTGCGTGTATTTCTGTGGGAGTTAGATTCTAATTTTATCGCGAGTGCGGGTTTTAAAGGATACCAGAATTCGATTGTCCTGCGGGAGCGCGCGCGATTCGTCCGGGAACGCCAATAAATGTGTACAACGGCCGTCTGGGCACTTGTGTATTTCTGCTGTTCCGGCGGACACAACAACAATGTTTAGTTAGTGGCGCGCGTGCAGTGCGGCGGATTATAGTGTGTTTGTGTGCGTGTGGCTAGCCCCGAGGATACATAAATCCCTATTCATGTCAAGGATTATTCAGGATTCCTTGTGTGCGGTGCGAACATAAATTCAAGTTTGCTGCCGAGAGATTGTGATTATGTGCTAGTTTTGTGTGTCGCGTGGTCGGCCAAAGTGAGAATCTGTGCAAATGCTTGTTTAACAATAATTTGACGTATATACACATACATATACACACACACACACACACACATACAGTGAGTGTAAAAGAAGCTTAAGAAATCTGTAGACATGTCAGTGCATCCGGGCAGTCGTACTAGTGGATTTAGTGTTTTGTGATTTTAGTGAATTCTGACGACAGCCACAAACGGGCTGCCGCCACCGCCGCGCGTATTTGGATTAACGTCTGTAGGCGCTCGAGCAGCGTCTTATAGCAAAAGGATTTATACGTACACACACATACACACATACAGATACACAATTTGGACAAAATGGATATATTTAAGCCAGCTGTAGCCGTGACTAGGATTTATAAAATGCTAATAGGTAAGTTTAAATTTTCTGATTTTTTCTTTCTTGCCGGACGAAGCGATTTATAATTCAAACACACGTCCGAATCCTCTGACTTGGCTAATAAACATTCACACCTGCGCCTGATGTTTACTTTACGCGAATACTTGGAATACTCTCACACTCATACACTGATATATTTATATATATCTATGTGTATATGTGTATGTGTGTGTGTATGAATCTATCAAGGTTTCTGCACGCTGGCGAATAATTTACACTCAGCATGTCGTATGCACACACATATATATTCACTATATATACATATATATTTTGGAGCATATAAATTATGTTGCAAGTCTCCTCTCACTTTGCGATAGTGAGCCACTGCAAACACATACTATATATATAATATGTCTGTGTGTGTGTGTGTGTGCACGTTCACTAAATCTGATTCTACCGTAACGATAACAAACCGTTTTCGGAATTTAAATACAGCTGCATATCGTCGGTCGTCGCGTCCTTTGCGTTGCGTTGCGTTGCCGCGTCGCCTGCTGGCAATATAATATAGTATAAGTGTATGCCAGGATAGGTGTGTATGTATGTGTGTGTGTGTATCTGAATGCATATAAATTAGGCTCTTGCAGCAGCACCGGGATAAAGTGCAGACCCGCAGAATATAACTTAGTGTATCCCGTGTATACTTAGTATATAAATGTATAGATATATGTAGTCGGTTACCGACACTCAGGGATGTGGCACGCTCGGGGAAACCGAGCGAATTTATGAAAGATCGTTTTGGCCTAGGACACACGCATTTTGGTTCAAAGGGAGAGGGTCGCCGAGCGCATTATATTATGTGGAAGAAAGGAAGAAAGTGAATATATGGTTGAATGTCGAAGGATGTTTGTGCAATGCGACACGGGACTCATGACGATGATGGTTTTATCGCAATGACGGATCTGTGTGATTCGCAAGCAGTGTTCGCTTCTCGGTTGTATACTGTGGAAGTTTGACTGAAGTTTGCGGAAGCAAAAAAACACTCTAGAGAATTCTGTTGCATCTGAAAAGAGAGTCGTTTTACTTATCAACACTTTTGATCGTTGGGGATAACAAAAATTGACTTTTTTCTAGATTTAATCAGGTAGCATCTTTTTTCAATCTTTAAATGGGTTTTGCAGTACATTTTTTCTATATAAGAGAAAATTGAGTTTCTTTTTAAATATATTTTTTTAAAACTCTTCAAAACAAGCAAAAAAAAACATAAAAAAAATCTGAAATGGTCCAAGTACCTTTCGAATTATGTGAATTATTTAAAAAATATTCATTTTGTCGGGTACAGTTTCTTAAAAGAGCACAATTTTAAAACAAATTGTGAGTCTCTACTCAACAGATTTTTTTTTCAGTTTTATAGATATTTATAAATTTATATTGAAATTAAAAAATATATAAACGATATATACAATACAGGCTTGTGTTTTTTTACTTGTTTTTAGTTGTAGTGGTTTTTAGTGATGATATGATCAACTAATAAATTTCGAATTGAGATATTTAATATTTGACATATATTTACATTAAAAAAAAATATTTTTCTCTGGATAAACTTTGTTTTGTTAATCGTATTTATAATG
>JAAAKO020047908.1:0-11413 GCA_010015015.2 Bolitophila cinerea
ATATTTTGACATCACTACGATATACATTTTTGATGATCTCTACAACCTAATAATTATGATTTAAAATACAAATTTAAAAACATATGGTAAATTATACTGATTAGATTGAGATTAAAGTATTTTGCAGGCATTTTGAAAAAGAAAAAAACATTGTCGCAGAGACATTCTTCGGGAAACCGGTACAAATCGATCGAATCCGGATCAATCCCTTTTTTCGAGAAACCTAAGTGCAATAAATACCAAAACGGCTTTACGCTGATTTAACGGTCTTTCCAAAATATTGGCATTGCGCAAATATTGAAGAGTGTGGCCGTAAGCGCCACAGTTTAATCCTCTAAAAGAAACCGCCATTGCTTTTTATTTACTGTCGTAACAAAAATAATTATAAACTAAACATTACTTGGTTTATTTCTTACGGTATATTTCTACCTAATGGTTCTAAATTGGGTTGGCGGAGAATGACTGTCCTTTTAATTCAGCTCGACGAATATTGATATAGCAACGTACAGCATAGACAAGGATAATACACTTTGCATTCTAAAACTTTATCAAGGTTTCTTTATGTCAATATTTTGAGTGCATACTGTCTAACGAAAATTATCTTTTGTCTACCCGCAGTGGCGGCCATATAAAGGAATGCATAATACAATGATTATATAAATTATACAATAGAACGAGTTTTTTGTGCGTGGCGCACTAAGAATGGCCGCCACGCCAAAAATGATATAGAACAAGTTTAAAATATGCGCGATTGTCGCCAGCATTGGAATACATGTACATTTATTTATAGCAGATTCATATATATATATATATATACATATATACATACGGAGCAGGAGTACGTAGACGCACGCATAAATGGACACACAGCGCAAAATGGGTATATTCAAAAGAAGTGCCGCAAAGAAAAAAGACAAAATACGATAGCCACCGCTGCCATCGTCGTGGTGGGAATATAATGTGAAGTTTCAATGGAATGTCTATTTGTTTTGATCGGAGATGCTTAAAGAAAAGCATTGTGCGTATAGATGCAATCTTGATATTTGAATATGTATCTTTTTTATTTCTATATACTGGAAAATGTGGTTATTTATAATTTATTGCACTCTGTATTTTTTGTGTTTTTAAATAGTACAAATAAAATCGAAATAAACGTCATCGAAGAATTTGAAAATGCTGATTGAATAACATTTAAAACTAATGTGGTCTTTGGCAGACAGATAAAGTAAGGTATTACATTTTTTTTTAATAAATATGCGTAAATCGCAAAAAATAAACGCATGCTTGCGTGCGCACATTTTTTAAAGTGCACACTTGGTAGGTTCGCATTTTTATATAATTAGGAGCACATTTTTGATTTTTTAGGTGAACAATTTTTTTTTTGTGGTATATTTTTAATTATTTGGTAGACAATTTTGAATTTTAAGGTGTATGCTAAACAGGATGACCCTTTTGTTTAGTTGGGTGTATCATTATTTGCATAAATAAACTCATTAATAGTGCTTTTTGGCTGAATACTGCCTGCATAAAACCAGCACATGTAAGCTCTTATTTTAGTGTTGGGGAGATGAAAAAATACCTGCTTAAGATCATATTCAGCATTAATAAAGTTAAAAATGTATGGTATTTTGTCTCGAGCGCGGGATATATATATATATATATATAAATTGCAAGGTAATACAATTGTATATATGTAATCTTATGGGGTTTGGCTAAACCCCCCACCACACCCTGGCTACGGCCTTGAGTTCCCGAATCAAAAAACAAGAGAGGTATTTCCTAGACACAAAATTGTGTACATAATCTACTAAATATACAAGTAAAATCTATTTTTACATATATTTGTATAGCTCATATCTATGAATTAATGCATTTCTTTGTTTTTTTTTTATAAAATATATTTGCAATACGTGGAAATAGTTATAAAATTGTGACCAATCGTATTTTCTTTTACTTTGTTCATAGTTTCTAGAACACTCTTTCCCGTATAGCATTCCGTGCACTCTTCTTAATTGGCGACATTGCTCGCACGTAATTTCGCATTCTGTAAACACAAATAATGGCGGCAATGCTCAATACAAACAACTGTGCCAACTTTCTAAAAGGTCGCTTCGACGTCGTCTTAAACAACCAACTCACAGTTCTCCTCCTATCAATCCATCAGTAGTGATTAAATCAGAAATATTCCCAAATAATGAAGTTGAGGAACCACAATTTGTTCAACAATTAGATTCAGACACTGATGAGTCCGTATTGTCAGATATTTTTGAAAATAATGATTTTCCTTTGAAACAGAATAACCTGAATAAAGTGGAAAATTGTGAAAAAATTGTGTACAAACGATGCACGTTAATTTGAATATAGCAAGTTTGCATTATTTTGCACTTAAAATGTCGCTAGTTCGCACACAGCGGTAGAAAGCAGAACAGTGCGAAATGTGTTCGAAAAGTAATGTAAAGTTTAGAAAATTCCAATGCAGAAAATGAAAAAATGCTAACAATGCGATTTTGTATGCAAAGCTTGCACTCAATTTGCACTTATCTGTCGCTAGTTGTACTACTTTTTAAATTAATTCAGGTGGGCAATTTAACGCCACATTAGTGCTATCTTTGTACAATTTTTGTGCAATCGATGTACGCTAATTCGCATTGTGGGCATTTTTTTTTTGGTTTTTGCATAGGCGTTTTCGACACTTTGCATTACTTTTCGCACACAACTCGTACTATTTTGTCTTCTGCCCCTGTGAGCGAATTAGCGACATTTTAAGAGCAAAATCTCCAAAAATGTTGTACGGGTTTACTAATATTGCAATTATTTGTACATGTATTATTTTAGGCATTTAATTTAGCTTACTCCATATAAATCAATATTGTCCACCAAATAATTGAAAATGTACCACCAAAAAAAGTTTTGTTCACAAAAATATAAAAAAAAACTTTTTTTTCGCTTCGCGCATATGTATTATCACTAGAAAAAAATCTTTTTATTTGGGCATCTTATACTTAGTTCGTCATTTAGGTTTGTTGAGCCCTTTTTTTCGGTGAGCATTGTTTTTTTAAGGTGCACATTATTTTATTTTAGGAGGACATTCATTTTATATTAGGTGTACATTTTTTTATGAAAACATATTTTATTTTTGGAGAGCGTTTTATTTTATGCCTAAATGTATATAAATATTTTCCGCGTAAAAATGGGTGCATTTTAATACATATATTAAAAAAAGGAACACCTTATGTCAGTTACGCTGGTATACAGCCGTATTCATGCTCAAAATATTTTAGGTTTAAGACCTTTTAGTTATTTTAGAACATTTTAAAACACGATTTTCTCTTATAAAAACTGGCTTCATTTAAAAAAAAATAGCTTATGATCCTAACCTATTATTTTACGCTAAAATCAACAAATATTTCAATTTTAGGAGTGTTCTAAAATGTCTAAAAAGATCTAAAACCTAAAATATTTTGAGCGTGAATACAGCCGATAGAAGCATAAATCCACAAATAATTTTCGTTTTCAATTTTTTTCTGGTCAAAGTAAAAGAAGTATGTAAAAGCTTTCAAGTCGACTTGAGTCGAATCGAGTTAGTTTTCTTACGCCCGTCATTATTTTGATTGCACACTTGCTAGAGATTTTTTGACAGGCGTAAGAAAACTCACTTGATTTGACTCGATCAAAAAGTAATTACAATTTTGTTTCAGAAAATTTTATTAAATGTATGATGTTGGATTAGAGTGAACAAAATCGACATAATTTGTATACTATTAATGTGAACATTTATTTTCGTTTTTTATTTTTTTATATATCTAAACCAGTCTTTAAAAAACGATAAACTATTTACATATTATGTTCAACATTTATAAATTTTGAAATAAAATGTAATTTATTTCTTGTAGATACACATAAGGTTCACTGCTCCGAGAACTGGATGCGTGTAGATATTGCTTTGCCCGATGTAAGTCCGAATGGAACACACCAAGTATACCTAGAGGGCATGAAAGGCTACCCGGATCCGAAATGCCAGCCAGAGGTGTCCAGTATTGAGCATATTACTCAATTCAAGCTGTCGTTGCAGAACTTCTACGAGTGTGGAGTAACGCGAGTTGTCAACAAAATCACGGTAAATATAATTTTACATTATGTCCTAAAATATGTTTTTATTGTTTTATACAATATGTTTAGGGCAAGAAAGTGTTTTATCACAAGATCATCGTTGAGTCCGCTGACAGCAAGGAATTCGTGAGCGTAAAGTGCATAACAACGTCTGGTCCCGTCTACAATGTGACTCGACACAGTCACAGTATCGTTCGAAGAGACGTACTGCCTGCCGGATTTGAAGAGCCACAGTAAGTTGATAATATAGAAATATACTAAAAGATAAACCTTTAATTTGTGTTATACAGAGATCTCGAGATCACCACATCGCTAGAAGAACGTGCACCAGAACCAATTCTTGGCGTTGGTGTACGGCAAAGTGGTGAAATCGTAACTGGTGAGCTAAACGTCAGCCCGGGCACACCTCTTTCGATGGAGATTTATCTGGACAAGGCCTCAGCACCGGTGTACGGTTTAGGAGTAACCTACATGCAGGTGACGGACACTAAGACCCAGGAGGAAACAATTATTTTCAACGGTTGCTCGGTGGACTCGTACCTGTTCGACAATTTCATCACGGAGGATGGTGATTTTTTGGCTGCGAAATTCAGGGCATTTAAATTCCCCGACTCAACATTCGTACAGTTTCGCGGAACGGTGAACGTGTGCCTAGACCGATGCAAGGGAGTCCAGTGCAGCAACGGTCAGACTGGATACGGACGCCGAAAACGTGCCGTCTCCTCGTCCATGGACCCGAATAAGGTGTACGAGATCTCGATGACCACGTTCATCAAGGTGACGAACGAGGGTGGAGCGTATCAAAGTATAAAATTAAAAATTTCTTATAACATTCGTACAATAATATTAAAACTTATTTTCAGATGCCGTTACAGAGCTGGAACAAAAGCTGAAGCAACTTAAGATTGCTAACCAGAAACTGGAGCGCAACAGCCGTCGCAGTGTGTTTGATAGTGTACAAGACCACAAGGTCGTTGAGATGATGTCAATGGACAGCAGTGATGCCATCGTCGAGGAAACAACCCTGTTTCGTACAAGTGGTACCAGCGCTACTTTGGTGTCTGTGTGTTTCTTGCCCGTAATAACTATAGTGGCTACTCTCAAGCATTTCTTGTAAAACGGGCATGTTCTTATTTATGTGTTAATTTGCAAAACACACAAAATGCAGGATGCATTCCGAAAAAAAGTGATAACCGCTAGATTGACTAACATTTTTATCGCTTAAAACTCATAAACAAATTAACTGCCAGTGTTGAGGTGCTTACCTATAAATAGAGTTAAGTGCCTTTATCACAACGTGTCTGTACATGTGCAACGAATAATAAAGCCAAGAAAACCACTAAACATCACTTGGGATTCCCTACGCTAGGATCTGCTGACTGACGCTCAGTGGTTTTTAAACAGAGTTTTCGAGATATTTTTTATACTAATTTCGGAAATAACGAAAATGCATAACAAAAATTTTAAATTAATTCGATGACTATTATTAACTTGAAAAAAATGTTATAATAACAATAATAATTAAAACTGTGAAACTGCGTTTTAAGAATGACTAGTCTTATAAGTAATTTGTAATTTTAATAAAACTCATGATTAACACTATATTGTGTTCTTTTATTTAAGATATATAAATATATATATATATATATGTACGATTCGAGATTTTACTGGTACATCTATTTTTCATAAGACTACTTTCATAATCATAAATAACTGTAAATATTTCAAATTTAGCTAAAATGTGAAAAGCAACGCGAAAAAGGTTTTAATTTTAACTTTTAAGAACATATTAAAACATTGTGTTTTGTAACAACAACACTATAGCTAAACTAGAATTGAGGAATCATAGGTAATGACTTTAAAAAAGGTAATATTTTTTTCTATTGGCGTCTATGCATTTTTTGCATCCATAAAAAGGGAAGATAAAGTAAGTATAACAAATATTTTAACATACATTTTAGTGTACTTACACAGAAATAAATGATGCGTTTCTAGTGTGCAATAAACCGATGGTTTGCGCACTAGAAAATAGCCTAAGAGATACAATTTTTCACTAAACAACAAACAAAAATGTGTGTCTTATACTCACGGCTTAATTTAGTTTTAATTAGTTTTAATTATTTGCAAATAAATCATATTTTTACTTATATATGTAGCTCAAATCTATAATATATTACATTTACCTAATCTTTTATTACAAAACATATTTAGGATACGTGGAAAATGTTACCTATACCTAATTATGACAAATCATTAAAAACGAACGGGCAACGCAGGATTATAAGTATTAAGTATATAGTATTATAAGTAGGGTCCGGATTTATAGGTGATTAAAAATTGCTAAATAAATACCTAAAAAAGTGATAATTAGGCTTAAATATGTGAAAAAATAAACTTTTTTTAAATTTTAATATGTTGTTATTCAAATATGTAGTGTAGTGTATAAGATTAAATAACAAAAATAAGAATTTATGAGATAATCTCTGCATTGCATTTTGTAACGCATATCTTTTTTAATTTTTTAATTTTTTCCGATAGAATCATTTTAAAATATGAGAAAGACCGTTCAACATCATAGAAAGTTATTGGCGAATTTTTGAATCTCGCCCGCTGTATTGGGGAATATTCTTCAATAGTCAGGTCATTTTGACAAAGTATCATTGAAGATATATTCCTTAATTTTGTAAAGTCTTGATTTTCATGAAAAACATATATCATCTTTCCAGAGATCTTTTTTCCCATTTCGCTAGAAACCGAATTTATTTTGTTAATTGCCTGATCCACGATACTAAAAGCAGAATCAAGAAGAAAGTCCTTTCGATTCAAGTTTCATTTACATTTTACGCATTTTTTGTTGCAATTTTATAGGCTCTAGTCTACAGTACATATTTTCTGTGAATATTTTCACTTCAAATAGAGATAGAATGCCAAATATGTGAAAAATATGTGAAAATATATTTTAAAAGTATTTATATTCAAATATGCAAAAACAAGTGAAATCAAGAATGTCTCATTTTACTTAAAAACAAATTAATTGAATTATGGTATATTTGTCGACACCGGGTAAAGCTAAAAGTTTACTTGAAATTGCCACATGAATTGCTAGATGGAAATATTGATTTCAAAAATTAATATAAGGTAAACAATTTAAGTATTTAAAAAAATGCTATGAAATATTTTATTTTATTTAATTAATACCTATGAAATATTTTCAAAGGAAAAAACTAAACAGATGGGATACATTGGTAACTCGTTTTAATGATATTTTTCCAATACAATACCGGTTAAACAGCAAAAACAAGCAAAATTCAACAGTGCAACCATTTTATACAATAACGGGTATGTGGGCTGTGATCCGTAGTCTGAGCTTTTTCTTATACTTGTAAACCTATAATGGTTTTTTTAAAACAATATTTCTAAATATATATATTTACGATTTTCAGACCCATATTTGGTCTTTGGCAATAAAGTCTTCCTAAAAAAGATTTGGTGCTACATTTTAATATAGTTTTGACAGATTCAATTATTTTATTGCTAATATTGTTTTTAATATTGTAATGCATTAATGTATTTACGCACTAAAGACTTAAAGGCCATTTGTCGAAAAAAGCCGAAATAACAGAAAAACACATATTTTAACATTATTTATAATTTTTTAATGAAATTCTTGGTTTTTCCTATATAAATATTTTTAACAAAGATCAATTAACATAATAATTTTTTTTAATAATGTACTTCTACAAGTGGTGACTTTGAATTTCATTCTGCCTTTTTCGACAAAGAGTATTAAGTATTTAGTTGTAAAATACATTATCGCAATATACTTAAAGTACTGGCGCCTAAGAATTTAGCGCTTATGTATTGTTGATGCATTTGTGCAGATATGGAACTAACGTTTCTATCTCCATACGTTTTTTATTTATTTATTTAGCAAGTACAATTTATATAGACACCGAAAATCATGTTTATATTTATTACATATATTATAAAAATTATGACCATCCATTTTTTTTTTTAATAACTCAAATCTGTTCTTTATAAATTATTACACACATATAATAATAGGGGCATTTTGTCAGTTAAATAAAACACACAAAGGTTCACAGTACGCAACCAAATAAATTAAATCTATGTTTGTTATTCTAGGCAAAACAAATATATTACGTTTATTAGCATACAACAGTCAAAAGAAACAACTGAATTTAGTTTTAATGTCAGTTTTCAAATTTCGAAATTATTAGTACCCAGAACTAAATTAGTTCGAATTCGGCTTATCAGAAGCCTACTTTCGGAGGTTGGTTAAGTCAGAATAAAATTAAGCCTTGTCAAACAAAACACGGCAAATATAGCGTCGAACACAAGAAATGTATGTATTTTAACTATTATTGCCTCATTCAGTTAATTCGGTTTAAAAGTACGGGAATTAAATCGGCTCAGTGATTGGTTGTCAGCACACACGTGACGTATACATACACGCACAATACACTCTCACAAAACTACAGGAATGGCAAAAATTTCGCCTCAAAAAGCACCGGAATGCTAAAAAAAGTTGAAAGCAATTCAACTATTTCAAAGTAATTTGACAGAAGACGTCATAATTACATGTAAATGTTCGCACCAATACTACTACATTCTCTTTCATTCCGGTGGAAAAGCACCGAATTATTTGAATGGGTGTGAACTTAGCATAAGAGATGTTTTCCAAAAAGAAGCATTCAACGCCTGTCGCACGTAATTTTCTCGTTATGCGACCTTTTAAAAAAAATCGCTAAATTTATAAAAATGTATTCTAGCAAAAATAGACGTGCTCTAGAAAAAAAACGGTATGCTCTTATAAATTAAAAAAATGGTACGCTGTAGAGTAGAGTGTGTCCTACAAAGTTGACGTTTTGCATGAACAATGCTTACTTCAGTCCTCAAGATTGATATAAATATAAACCTGATCGGCAAAACAAGTGCCGCTATATAGCGTCATTTGATATTTCGTAAGAAAGGATTGAACATTTTCTCAACATATTAATTATTTTTTCTGTGTTTCACGTGTGAAATTAAATTTAAATGTAAGTGTTTTTAACAAATATATGTATCGTGTATGTAATGGTAGTTTTGTATTGGGTTGGTGTTCTTGGTTAAGGAATTATTTTGATTTTTCCGTGAAATGTGTCTGTGGGGCGAAAAAGCCACCGTTTTCTAAGATTTAGCAGCACTTTCTGACAACTGCTTCATCGGGTCCAATACAAATCACAAGTTGCTGCCATTGGACAAAGCTGTTTTAAGTTAGTCAAATGGGCGGCATGAAATAGACCCAATAACATTATCAGTACACAACAACAATCATGTGCGCATGCGCAGAATTCTCTTCTTTTTTTAACAAAAACATAAAAACCTGTCACCGTGAAACGTTTCTGTCACCAGAAAAGTATCAATTTTGTGCAAAGGGGTAGTTTTAAATTATAAAGGTTTGCATTTTTCTAAAAAATATTTATTTTGCTTTTACTATTATTTTTTTTATGACTTTTTAGCAAACCAAAAATTGGCTCTTATGCCCCACATGGTGGGGTGAAAGAGCCACTTAAAAGGGTCGAGGATACATTTCCATAAAGAACGCAACTTTATATCTCTTATAGATTCTGAGATAGAGCTCAAAGTGTGTAAAAGTGGCTCTTTCGCCCCATTCTACTCTACTATTATTTTTGTGTTTGTAATTAATATTTAATTTATAATTACGAGTAATGATAACATAAACAAAAAAACTAATTTATAGTTGACCGAAAAGTGAAAAGTTATTACATAACGGAAGATAATCACGTATGTCGGTTTGTTTTTTTGGAGCGTTGGAACTATCCGAATTGTGCCGCTAGATAGAAAACATGTAGACTTGCAAAGACCGATGAAAAGCAGCAGCCACTACTTCAACTACAAAGGCACGCAACGCATTGTGTTAATAAAAAATACCATATTCCAAAATCCTGGAAAGATATGTACCCGCTTATTTCCCCAATTTCCAATCACAACGGTCCAACACCGAAGTCAGCTATTTTGCCAAAATATGCCACACGAAATGCCATTGAAACAGCAATGAATTGTCGCAAGTTATCAAGTGTCAGTTTTTAATGCCGATCAAATAGTGCGTCAAGCCACCGGCCGCGCCATAGCACGTACACGTACAACAAGCAATGCGGATGAGTGGAGCAAGTGTCGTGTGCAAGACACAAATGCAAAACGGTCTGCGGTCTTTCTAATAACGGACTTTATTTCTATTAAAAATAATACAATCCATTCAATGCCTTTTAAAAAATCTTTATATTTTTAATACATTAAATTGAAATTAAAAATAATGGTGAATTTTCCACTGACTTGTGCTGATATTTTCAAGACAATTAACCAGTTCCTGTTGCTGACATAAAATATCCGCGAACTTATTTCGGATATTTTTAGCTTCATTTGCAATGTTGCAGGACCACCCTACCCTGCTGCATCGTTGGCACTTAAATAAATCATTTCGAAATTTACTAGGAATAAAAACTCCTTTTACTGGTTTATCGATCAGCAATTGATGAAATGTCATACACAGGATGCCATTTCTTGTTAGCTGTACAACATTTGCAAAAAAGGCCATCATGTTAAAAAACTTTCTAAATTACCAAAAAAAGTTGAGGTACTGGATATTTGTATTTTTATTATATAAAAATGGCTATTGAGTAAAAATAATTTGGTAATTGTCAAAGTTCGTTTGGAAAAAAATTGGATCATGTGCAGAAAAAAATATCTGTACCTACCGATATCGTACAATGGTTAACTGTACCATTTTTTCGGTTTAGTTTATATTTCTAAATTTAAACAGTCGTGTTTAATACTTTACCATATATTTTTCTTTTTAAATTAAAGATTAACTGGGTAATTCAAACATTATTATTCTTTTACTTATAATTTTAAACCAGCAACTTTCCTAGGGAATTTGCCAGGAAACAGTAACCTGTAATTTGGAATAAAAGATTAGTCATCGTTCTTTGAAATATTAATCTATAACAAGAAAATTTCCGTGTGACAAATTCGCTTTTTGCCGATCTAAAATAACATTGACAAACATTTTTTGACACATAAAACATATATAAAATGTTTTTAAATTTAATAAAATATAATTGAAACGGACATGGACACAGACATTGACGATGCGGTCGTAACTGTGAAGCGTCGTATTTGGAAATACTTCTAAATCGTCTTCCCCGTCCAATAAAAAACCTTCATTTATCTTATTAAAAATAAACAAACCACAAAAAATGATTAAATAAATAAATAAAAG
>JAAAKO020047919.1:0-11413 GCA_010015015.2 Bolitophila cinerea
AATATGTATAATTTTGAGTTTCAATGATTGAATTATGAGCTCTTTTAATGGAAAAAGCCCCACTGTGCGGCTGCCCAACAATAAAAAGCTAGAGCTTCTTTTTAGTTGCCCTATTCATCAATATTAAAAATATTTAAAATATTTTTTTGCAAATCTCAAGAGTTCTTATAATATATTTATAAATTTTTATTTATTCTCTTATATTAGAAATACAGTTTATATTATGAAATTTTATATTACAAAATATACAAATTATTTAAAATATTATTATTAATATATAATACAGTGTACATAATTATTCCAAGTGAGTTGCACCTCGGTCTAAGTTTTTTGGGCCACATTTTTTCTCAAATCACACAATTCTTTCAAAAAATTATGTGAATATCATTCTAACTGAATGGATAACGAAATTTGGTCTTTCAAATCAATATTTTGTTTTAAACATGTTAATATCATAAATAATGAACGCTTTGAACGCTTTGCATAATATACTAATTTGCATTTATTTAATAATGATGTATTACATAATATTAACAAAACGTAATATAATAATTAAAACCATTTTAATGAATGTGAATATTGTTCAATGCAAACATGTACTTATACATTATGCGTGTGCATACAAATGCTAATGTTTTATTAAATTTGGTAATTGATAATTTTTATTAAATCTCCGTCAATAATAATTATAAAATAATATACCAGCATTTTGTATTTTGTTTTTCAATCGAACAAATATTTATTTCATTGCCGATTGAAACCGTAAATACAATTAAATGCCGAATTCAATGTCCGTTTAATCTGTAATTATTGAATTTCAATCACACACACACACGCACACACACATACACACACATACACGCACATACACGCCTGAAACAAAGGACACGTGAGAGGTGCGATTCATGATCCCTGTATGAATGTACTCTATTGAAATTGCGGAAAAGTGCCAATCAATAAAGTGAATTTTAATTTTAGCCTGATTGTGAGTGTGTATGTGTGTGTGCTGTATGTGAGTATGTGTGTATTGGTTTAGATATACGTATGTATATGTCAGTGCTGTTCGCGTGCAACGAGCGTTTGATGTCAATTGGTACAATTAATAAATTGCGAATAATCGAATGCGCGAAAATAATGTCAAGAGTCGAGATTCAAGTTTTTAATATGTATATGTATTTGTGTATTAATATAAATGCATGATATACATATATATATGCAATGCATATACATAATATTATGTACTGGTACTGTACACACATATATACGTATATTATATATTATTAATATATATATTTGCGTGCGCAAATGCATTTTGAATAAATGCATTTCTGTTGACCAATTGGCAAAAATAATTATTGTAAAAATGTAATGCACTCGCATGGAAAGGGTAAAAGGTGTGTGTGTGCGTATGCATTTCTTGGCTGCTGCACACGGTGCCTTAAGATTCGATGAAATTCAGGTGGTATAAATATAGTTTTCGCACCGGAGTAGCGGTACAGTACTGCATTGCAGCTTCTACCGCATTCAGTTTTGTTTAATATTTTTCTTTAGTCTGTCTGAAAAGTTATATTTTCTTGTGCAACCGACATGTTTTCCAAGGTAATTAAATAAGTGTGCGCGACAAAGATTTTCACAGGGATACGTTGCGTTTGCTCGCGTGTATGAGAGTATGTGTGTGTGTGAAAGTGTTAAAATGCATGTCCCGAGATAATATAGAATGCAGCCGTGTATCGCGCCGACGACGCGTGTGCATCACGGCACCTGCAGCCGCGCGCTGCACTCTAAGTGCGAAGCAATAAAGTTTGCGGAGTGCTGGCATTATAAGCGTAATAATTTATTAATGTGTACGCTTTAGGAGAGTTTAATTTAATATGATAGACGCACGCTCTCTCGTGCACACAAACGCCCGTCAGATTTAGTATATAAATTAGTTTACATTATAGTGCATACTCAATTTACGCTTCTGGAAATTTGAAAACAATACTGTTTCGTTGGTCGTGTAATTTTATATTTATTATATTTTATATTTATTATAACAATTTTTGATTTTTTTATTTCCAAAACTGAAATGTGACTGTTTATATTATAATTTATATAAATATAAATATAAATTCGACAACTTTTCCTTTAATTCATTTCGTGTACTTTAAATGAGTACAAATATGTGGAGTTCTTTAAAGAATGTTATATCCCTCAAAAAAAAATGAAAATCGTTTGCATGTAAAACGAAATATTCCGATTACACTGTATTTAATCCCACCGGAAACGGTCACAACATTTTTACTATGTGCCCGGGCGCAAGAGTATACTAGCAATGTTTCCGCATATATTTACATATATATACTTATGTATTCTATATATATATTGTATAGCATATATATGCCATGAGCGGAATGCCAGTAATTCCCAAAGCGTATTCAACTTATTCATACTCCTGAGCTCTATCCCCGGATGAAGATTTTTTCATCTATTAAATAGAAACACCCGCCCGCAAGCCCGCCACCGGCGCCGCAGCGTTGTACGCCCCAGCAAAGGTGAATTAGGGAATTAAACGCTTAAAAATCCTGAGCTTTGCTGTTATAATAACGTAAAGCGTAAATCGTAGAGTATATAACAGTTCGTCTGCTTCATATCCGGTTCATTGTCCTGGATACGATCATTTTTCAGTGATGGATAGATATGTAATACAATATAGACATGTTATGTCATCATGGATATGCATTCAATGACAAAATTCGTTGAAATCGAAATTATAATTACAAATATAAAATACGATAAAATAGATACCGTTACTTTCAAGGGAAATAATTAACCGGTTAATCAATTAAAAATAACAGGTTATTTATACTTGTTTTTTTTGTCATATTTTTTGCTAGTTTTTAACATAAAAGCATAAAGGATTAAAAAAATATTTATTTGAACGCGTTTAAGAATAATTTCAATTTTGTAACGACAACTTTAGTTAGGTGAGAATGTGAAATTAGTATTACGAATCTTTTTAAAACTGTCTAACGAATGAATGGATAGAAACCTGCGGCTTAAAATCACGTATTTTTTAATAAATTGTATATCAATAAGTCTCGTATTTTTGGTTTGTAATTTTATTTTTATTTTTAGCTTGAAAATATTTCAATACTAAATTTTAAAAGTACGATATTTAAAAAAATACGCTTAAGAACGGCTTCTTTGCCTAGGCCTAAAATCCAGTATATCATAATTAGTATTCCGTATTTCCACGTATATTCTGTTTGCTTTTAATTTATATTTATAATTTTTTGAAAACTGTCTAAAGAATGTCTAACTAATGGATCGTCTTAAAATCACGTATTTTAATAAATTTTATATCTATAATTCTTGTATTTATTTTAAATGCATTTTTTAATTTTTTTTTTAATTTTAGCTTGAATATATATCAATAATGCATTATAAAAGTAGGGTATTAAAAAAACGATTGATTAATTTCGCAATTACTCGATACTAGGTATATACTAGATAATAGAATATGAAATAAGAAATTTACATACATTTGTTGAAAACACAAAAATCTAATCTAAAAATTAAGCTTATTAAGTACAAATGCTCGTGACCATTTCGATTGGTCTATGTAAAGATTCTACTGCCTAACTAAACTATGAAATATTTAAATCCAAATTTACAATATGCGATAACTTTTCATTTTTAAAGAATTGTACTTTCGGCAAATTTTCTTTATCCATAAAAAAAGAAAAGAAAATCGAGCTCTTATTTATAAAATATATATACTCTTAAAAACCTTACCCTTGAACCGTATTTAGGGCACATACGGCAAATATATGTCAGTTTTCCAATTTTTGGAAGCGTTTTATAGATATTATGTAGAAAAGTATAAAAATGTTAATTAAATTATTATTATTATAAATTTAGTTTGAATTAAAATTTCAGAAAGAGCTCAGATTTGAGAAACACAATATTAAATTTATACACGGTTCAAAGGTTACAAAAAATCATTTGACGAAATAAATCTAGTTTAAGAATTATAAGAACGACGAATTGTCGCCTCAGCTTGTATTAATTTTTTTGTTTCTCGAACGTGTTAATTATTTTCAAACAAATGATACAAATTGATATTGATTTTATATTGATTTTATTTTCATAAATTTAAGTTGGTTTTTGGCGTTTTCGTCGAATTGAAAATAGCCGTGAGACAATAATCCACAAAAGGAAAATACAAATTTAAAATATATTATATAAGAAAATTATAAGTGCTTAGAAATTAAATATTTGATATTAGTTTAAAGTGAAGAGAGCTTTTAATTCTAATTCATTAAAAATGCTATATATATTACTAAATTTAGTATTATTTTGGACTTTTTTATAAATCCAATTATCGATGTGATTTTAGTGGACATAAAAATGAATAATAAAAACAAAAAAAATAACAATGCCTTCCATCTAAAAATTGCTACAAAACAGCAAAAAGAGTAAAAAAGCTAAAAAAAAAAACACCAAAAAACAGGGAAAACTTAAAAGTAATACAACATCAATATTTTTTTTACTTCTTCTTCCTTTGCCAAAAATCTTCTGATTTTTTTAAATTAATATAATGTTTTGTTGTGTTTGTTTTATATTACCATAATATTTAAAATAAAATATTAAATTTCAAAGTAATGTTGGCGCAAGAAGACGTTGTCTAAAAAAATACGTTTTGGGTTTTAACATTAACATTAGCAACTTTTTTGCCTATCGCCGAAATTTGACAGTATTTTGCGTCACACTATTTATACTGTTATTTAAATAATGTAATAAATAAGAAATGAAATTTGTGTACAAACAATTATAAATTATTATTATTATTATTAATATTATTTTAATGAAGGTAATGAAGGTAATACATTTTCAAAACACCATAATTTACGCCAGTCCTAATTTCAAGCACTACAAGCTTTTGAGGGTGTATATTTAAAATCTAGCACTTTTTTTTCTGCATCACCTAGAGCACATTCTTTAAAAGTTCGAGGACGTTCTAAATTATTATGCGGACATAAGAGAGGTAATTTTTTTCTAGAGCACAATTATATTTTCAAGAGTATTTTTTAAATTTAATGTTTTTTTATGGGACGCATAATTATGAATCATTTAAAATTAAATCACAAAAATATTCTTTAACATATTTTATAAAAGCAATCTCAACAATATTCTTTAAATTATTTAAAAAAAGCAATCTTAATGAACATTTTTTTATAAAAAAATATTTATTGAATCATGTATAAATTAAGCTATCTTTCTATACGTAATTTTATCAAAATTTATTTCATTCATTTATTTCGCATGACAAAACCCCTTCTCAGTATTACCAAATTACTCTTCAGTATTTTAAATACCAAAAAAAATGTATTTTTAATACCAAAACACTATTTAAAATACTAAAATAGCTTTTAAATCTGTTTTATATGAGAACATATTTTAAATACTATTTTCATAGTATTAAAATACATTTAAAAAAGTATTTAATTAAAAAGTGTTTTTAATACTAATTTAATAGTATTTTGTATCTGGTATTTAAAATACATTTTGAAAATATAGAAAGTATTTTACTCCAATTGTATTTAAATACTATTTTAATATTTTCTATTTAAAATAAATTTTAAAAATATTAAAAGCATTTTACTCCAATTGTATTTAAAATACTATTTTCATAGTATTTAAAAGGCTTTTTAAAAGTATTGTGCCAAAGTCTGCTTTTGACCCACCCTACCATCTTTCTTAATTTAAAAAAAATCATACGGACGTGTAACTTTATAAATATGTTTTTGGCAGAACTTTAGTTCTTTAAAGTATTTAAAATATATTGTTATTGCCAATTTACAAAGTAAAATCTAATTTTATATTTTTATGTTGTGTTTGGAATATATTTAATGCAGAAACTTTAAATTTTGATTGTATAATTATATGTATATATTTGAATTACAATTTTTCTTTTTAATATGGATTTGCATGTATTCTTTTTTAAATATTTGTTTTTACCTTTTTTAATTTTCATCGCTCTTTTTCGACACACAAAAAATAAATAAATTTGCCAAACAAAAAAAGTTTCTAATAACTTAGTTTGCTATTAAGTAAAACTAATTCAAAGGTCATCCGAAGCCATTTGGGGATAATTTTGGAGCCTAGGCAAAATAAATGCTGTTGTCATCCTAACAAAAACTTTCTGACAAAACAAATAAAAATAGGTGGGCAATACAAATTATTTATTGATGGCTATTCATTGAAAATAATTTGGAAGTCCTTAGAAGCCACTTAGGATTGTTTTGGAGCATTTTTAAAGATAAACCCTTCATGTAAAATATTTTTTAGACTAAATAAATTAGCTAATGAGGATATTTTTAATTCTTTATCGATTACTATTCAGTAAATACAATTTGGAAGTCGTACGATACCATTAAAGATTAAATAAAAACAAAACTATGCTTGAAACCACATAAAAAACATAAAATTACATTATAAAAACAATGTCAAGAAATCATTTGCGTAAACATGTGGGTGAAAAAAGCCACGCCTTATTTTCAATCCAAAGAATATTTCAATTTTTTTTTTTTTGTGAGGAAAACACAATTAAAAACAAAAATTAAACAGCTAAAAATAAAGTGTATCTATCTAAATAAAAAAATGTAAAAAAAGGTGTCCCAGAAAAGAAATAATTGTGGCCTTATTAAATTATAAATTTTATGAAAAAAATAATATTTGGCCTAATAAATACAAAGTTTTATCAAAATAAATCAAAAACGTCCCCAAACAGGAGTACATTTACAGTACCAGAAGATTAGATTAGTAAAGGAGTATATCGTCCTGACAGATTAAGTCTGGACGATATGCACACGGACCCATTGTGCTCCTCCGATCTTGTTAGGATCTAATCATGTGTTCTACATACATTTTTGTGGCTGCTTTAAATCCATTGATGTATAAATTTATACATTATGCAGCTTCTGGCTGTTTTACCTCGCTAGGCTCATTTTCGGTTGGAAGTCTAGCTTTTGCTTCTCCTCTGGATGAGGATGGCCGATACTTTTGTAGCCTAATAGTATAGAAGATTACCTCCGTCCATCAAGGGGCCTAAAGAGGATTCACCTGCAGCAAAAACCATGGAGAAACCACTTTTAGTTTTCTCCTTCCTATTGACGGCCCATTAGGAAGCCGAGGACCCAGGGTTCATCCTCTTCAATCTTACTTGGACCCTGTAGTTTTCCACTTCCTGTTTTCGAGGAATATTTATGATGATTGTCCTAGACGACGGAATGTCCACAGCTACTACAAATCCTTTCACGGCATCCACGAGCCTCAGCTTTGATTGTGAGTCTGCTGCTGTAACCTTGTGTACCCCGTTTAAATGCAGTGTGCAGTGGAATCTGGAGATGAAAGCAAAGTCCAAGTAAATGACAGAATCTATAGCTTCAATCAAAAGCTTGAGGATGCTATCTGACTATTCAGGACTCGTTTTCCTAACCGGGTTTTCCCAGTTTGCGATAGCAATCCTAACTTCCCCAGCCACAGCTTCTGCAAAACTGTGAATAAGGCTGGCCTGGTTAGGACATTGTCTCTTTTTCGTCGGCCTTTCTTGTGGTGAGGAGATTTCATCGGAGACTCTCGCTTATTGGACCCTGTCAAGTCAAATGAAGTGTCCCGAGTGTAGGATCTTGGTACGGGCTTACCATCCTTACTCTCTTTCGTTTTTCACCTCCTCTCCTTCTTTATTTGCCACTTTCGAAGATTTATCCTTATCGAACTAGGTACTACCACCTTAAGATGAGCTTGTTTTCGGTAGCGAGCTACTAAACTGACTCTTTTCTGGTTTCTTACCATCGGTTGGAATCCTACGTGTGACAGCCTTTATATTGCGATCCAAAAGAAGTTGGGTGAATGGACGGTGGCAACCACTATTAGGATTACTGATCACTATATGCCTGTTTTCTTCTGCTCTCGCCTGTTTCTTGGCCTGTCGTGCTGCCTTAGCTTTAGTACGATTATGGACCCTTATTTTCTCCACTATCTCAGCTGAGAGCCAGCTGCGCATGCTCGCCCTTACCTTCAGCATCTTTCCTGAGCCAAGTAATGCTTGTAAATCTAGACCCGCCTCACTCAGATTTGCCCACCAACTTCTCCCCGTTCGAAGGAATTGTATCTTGCGAATAGCTCAACAGCGAATCGGGAATCTCTTCGCACTGGCTGTACGAATAGAGCTTCTCAACTGGTGGGGCCTGAGCATGATCATAGAGAGGATTTCTATAGGTCCAGCTAGCTGTGAGGGCTCACTCACTGCAAACTGGTCGTTAAAGCCAGACTTGAGATTAGATATATAATATTCATGCGTAGAAGAAGAAGTAGAAGCTCCTTGTTTTAAGTTACGATAATGGAAGAAAGTTAGCATACAATACCAGGAAAAACAAGCAAAAAATGCATAATAAAATGCATGTACAAATATTTTTTTGTGGCAATACTTTTTTTATAGGTAAAAAAATATTCACGGTAATAAACCTATTTTGTTTGTGTCACTTTTTTATAGCTAGCAAAAATGTGCCTATGTTGAAATGCACTAATTTATTTTGAGCACAATCTTCTTTTTTTAAATATCACGATTTTTTACCCCAAATTAGACTTACCCCAAAAAGATTGAAGACTCTAAGCTGTTGTATAATAATATTATATAATTTGACTCGCAAGATTTTAAGGGCATAAAAAATGTAGCCATCTTTCTGGCATTTTTGAGCCAAATAAAAAATTAAAAATTGTGCTCTATTATAACATAAGAACAATATATAATTCAAAAAATACTTAAGCTTAAAACCAAAAACTGTGCGGCTAGGCACTTTGTACAAATACACTTTTTTCACCGCTTCTTTTATTTTTTGGAGCACATATTTATTTTACGTAGCACAATATTTTTAACGCAATCATATTTTTTAATTTATTTTGATTTTATTGGTTGATTTTTTGTGCGATATTTAAAGAGTTAAATTTGAATCACTTATAAAAATAAACCCATTTTTTAACACGAATTTCATACATAAAAACCACACAATCTACCTACGACACGAATAATTAAACACTTCGAATACAGTTACACTATAAAAAGCAAAAACCTGTTCTTAATTGAAAAACAAAAACACGAATTATATTTTAGACTTTCCATGACTCGGATAATTTCCACTTCTCTGGTTGAGAATGTGAAAACACGCAAACCCCCACACACGGCACAAACACACACAAAGACCGCCGTACACCACGCGATTGGGTCTCCTTCTTCAAGCCAAACTTAATTGAATTTTATTATATTATTTTTTTTATTATACCGCAGGTTCTTTGTTTGATGCTGGCTGCCGTGGTCGTTGACGTACACTCAATCGCCATCGGAATCGCCCCGGCGCATGCCATTCTCAAGGTGCGTGTTCAATTCATCGCCAATTCCGTTGCTCATTTCCGTTCGCCAATTGCTTTTACAATAATTAGTATATATACTATATTTGTGTAGTTAATATACACTCAGGAGCACTCCTCAAATATATAGTGTGCTTGTGGAGTATTTTCTTTTTGTTAACGATTGAGTACATCCAAATACAATATTTTAAACGTATATAGACCGAGGAATACGACGCTCATCCACAGTACAGTTTCTCGTATGGCGTACAGGATCATTCAACCGGTGATGACAAGCAGCAACACGAAAGCCGCGACGGTGACGTCGTCCAAGGACAAGTAATTATATTCTATCCCTGGAATCAAGTCATCCTGCAACAGCAACATTTTCTAATGCCACCTACTTTTCCATTTGACGCAGTACTCCCTTGTCGAGCCAGACGGTTCTCGTCGCACCGTCGACTATACCGCCGATCCCGTAAACGGATTCAACGCCGTCGTTTCCAAATCCCCTGCCGCCACTGGACACGTCATTAAGACCGTTGTTGCCGCAGCTCCAGTCATCAAGGCCTACCATGCTGCCCCAGCGGTCTACGCTCATGCTGCTCCCGCCTATGTGTCTCACGCACCCGTTCACCTTGCCCACCAGACGACAGTCCTTGCGCACGCACCCGCCCTCATTTCCCACGCCCCAGCACTGATATCCCATGCTCCTGTGTACCATTCGGCACCCGTTTATGCCCATGCTGCGTCACCGTACTTAACGCACGGTCTCTATCACAAATAATAAATGATCACCAACAACAACAACGCCGTGCCCCCTCCCCCGAACAGGAAAACGCATCGATACATGACGCGTCCATAAGACACAAAGCGCGACACGACGCGATGGCGATGTTTCGTAAGGATCAACCCTGTCGCAAACACACACATACATACCCATATAATCTTTTTTATGCATATATATATATTCATATTTTATATATACACATTCATGTGACACAGTTAAACTTACATGAAAAGAAAAGCACAATAAAAAATGTATTACGAAAACAAAAGCTTCGTCCATTTTTAAACGTATCCCCCCCCCAACACATGCTCTCATAACGGTCGACAGGAGCAGCAGCAGCAGCAATCTGTATGTGTGTGTGTGTGTGTGTGTGTGTGTGTGTGTGTGAGTGAGTGTTTGTGGCGCTTACACCCAGCTTACAAGGGTTGAGCTGGCGAGTGTGTGACACTTTGCATCGTACACCCTTATTTTGCATAGCGGCGGGTTTCAGGTATATATGTTTTGTGTAATGAATGTGTTATATTCTTACTGCAGGACATGTTCAGTTCCTGACGTCTCCATATAAATACGCTTTTTTTAAAGGTTTGTGTGTTTATTTTGATGGCATGAATTGCAGCGTTTACTGAGGAAAAATATTTTTTGCATAAAAAATGGGTGGATTGATGATGATGATTATTGGAGAAGGGACCCATTTCGAAGAGTGGGCCCATTGTGATTTAACCCGAATTTAGAGTCGGTGGTTCTCCGGGAACCTACCCGATCTCTTGACGAACTCCGCAATCTTAGTACGAGGAAGAAGGCGGAGCGAGTCAAGGAGGATTGATTTTGTAGGAGTGAAACATTTGGCATCTAAGGATGTCAAGCGCATGGCACTCGGCGAAGACTCAATTTACCCGCAACTGCAGGTTGAGTTATCTGAGTAGCCCAACCGATGCAGGTGCAACTTTAGTCGGCAGTGACCCGTGATGATACCGCATACCAAACCGATCTCTTTACTGTTTGAATGAAGCGCCGATTTAGTTACTCTCACACTAGGTATCCTCAGAAACATTTTTGATGCCTCGCACCCGTTTTTGGAGATCCAGTGTGTTAGCTGGCTACTGCTCATCATCTATCTCACCCATACGATTTCCTAAGTGTTGATGATACAGCGATGGCCGGTTCTGGTCCAGTGAAGCGGGCTTCACTACCAGGTCTAGCTAAGAGGTCTGCCTGTTCGTTGCCCGGGATTTC
>JAAAKO020047930.1:0-11411 GCA_010015015.2 Bolitophila cinerea
TTCAGATGATGAATTGTGAGCCAACTCTATGACGAAGCAATGTCACTGTCGCCATATCGTTATGAATGAGCGGTAATGTCAGACAAAGACATTTCTGCACTAAATCTCTAAAAATAATAAATAATATATAAATTTGTTTTATTTTTAAAAGTTAAATGATATTCTTGTTTTTTTGCTAGTCTTTTGCTACTACTACTTTCTTTCCAGTCTCGGTTTTCTTTTGGCGTTTTGGGCCGTGTTTACTAAAAAAAGAAAAAGTCAACATACAACATGGTTAACCATTATTTTATGCAGAAAAGACTTTGGCTAACATTACCGATCAATTCATTAGGAGATGGCTACAGTGACAATGCTTCATCAGATATTTGGCTCACAATTCATAAAGTGATGGCACTTATGTCATATCTGTGTTGGGCAGATATGTGACTGGTACTTGCGGCCATACACCGTAGTTAACCCTTAAAGGGTATGATGGTTTTGATAACAAATAAACACAATTTTCAATGATTTTTGGTCAAGTTGGTTTAACAAAGGGAATTTATAGACATAAAATTAAAATTGTGAACACCAAAATTTTAAGAAAACATAACACCGCACAAATAAACTATTTTCAATCTTCTTAATGGAGATTTTGCTATACCCTTTATAATAAGGGTATTTTCCACTATAACATATTTTTGTAATGCAATATAAAAATATTTAATTTTCATAATCATGCTTTCTATTTTTTTAATTTTTGTTTATTTGTATGTTTTATTTCGCTTGTTTTGTTTATATGTGATTATAATTAACAAATATTTTTGAAACAAGAGATTTTGACTTTAACCCGCGAAATGAACGGTAGCCTTTATATTTCTGCGTTTAAAAATACAGTATTTTTAAAACCCAGCCAATCAGTGATGTTCCAAGCGTTTTTTATGTTAGTTACAGGACAATGAATAAACAAAATTTGACTAAATCATAAATTTTAAATCTAAATACTAACTTAAAAACTAACTTAACTGAACTAACTTAACTTAAAAAATTGGCTAAAGGAAAACCAATTTTCTTAAAAATAAAACAATTTAAAATTTTGTCTTTAGGATAATATCATTTAATAATTTAGTTTTTTTAATTTTTCGTTTTTCAGAATCTCTATTTTAACAGAGTTATTTGCTAATCAGAATAAGCATTTGAAAAGCAAACTTAATAAGTCTATAATAAAAAAAAGTTTTTTATCCTCAAATATATCAATTGAATTTATTCTATAACAGTGATATGTCAGGGAACAACACTGGTTGACGAGTCCTGACATTTAAAAGAAAAAGCTTCACGATTCCATTTTTAGTTGAAAGGCTTTGTTAAGAAGCGACGAAAATTCTCATGACATTACCCGCAGGTTACACCTTTTGTCAACGGTGAAAAATATAAGGATTTAAAAAATGATATCATATGTACTTTACAAACACTGAGATTGTGCGATTTAACGACGGGAGATATATTATTTTGTGGGGCTACGTAATATCTCAGGTCGATTGCAGATGAACCACATACGATTTTAATCCAATGTTATATACATCACTTGCGTCATTGGTGACATTATTATGCGAAGATGTCATCCAAAATGTGTCCATCATCAGAATACGCCACCTACAGCAGTGATAAAAAAACATTTAAATATGCTTTAAAATAAAATTAGGCCAATTATACATCTTGTTGCTTTCTGTTTTATAGATTCAGCGATCTTTTTATAAATCCTGTAACACTAACAGACTGGAATTAGCATTTAATTGTCATTTTTCAACTTAATATCAAAATGGTTACTAAATTACAATTTAAATGTAATTATCACTATTTAAAATTATTATCCATACCATTTTTATGTCAAGTTTAAAAAAGGACGAATTAAATAGTAATAATAATTGGTAATGGTAACGGCCGGCTTACCATCACCAATTATTATTACTATTTAATTCGTCCTTTTTCAATTAAATGAGCAAAAAATGCAGATAAAACTTTCAAATCAAAAAGCAAATAAATTATGAACTTTTTATTAAAGTAAAACAACTAGTACAATTAAAATATTATAATGTATTATAAAATAAAAGTTTTTTTTCAAAAGCATACTATCAATAAGATTTGGCTTCACTGATTTTGCGAGCTTTTAAGATTGCGATATTTTCCAAAGTGGAAATTTGAATTAATCATACAATTAAAAATAAATCATACATGTTAAAAGTTTTATCGAGCTAACATTTTATTTTTTAAAAAAATACAAAGTTGATAGTAATTTTTAAAATATACATAAAACAGACCTTTAGCTTAAATCAAAGGAACTTTAACTCGGTCGCATAGGACTTTACCTCAAAATATTTCTTTGTATTAGTTTCATTTAGATCTAAGGAACATTTACTTCTTTCCAATACAAACAAAAACCAACTGTTCTCTGTCTAAGTTGATTTATATGTTCCAGTCAAGTTACAATGTTCCTCAAACTAAATTGATGATTTCCGAAAAATATCTTGGAAGGTTTCTCTATTGATATTTCTGCTAGAGTCTAGATATGAGCTTTAACTATATCCTATACAGTTAAATTGAAGGCCAATTGAACTTATTTACACTTTGGGCCTTATATATATGTTTTAAACAAATATATTTTTTATTTCTATTACCAAATAATTTATTAAAAACAATGTGCTCTTAGATTAAAAAAGAAATATTAGCACTTATTTATTTTTTCTAGTGCACAATCTTTTCGCTAAAATCATATTTTTTAATAATTTCCCTCATACACGACCTGTCCGCCCTAATATAGTTATATATAGCGCTAACGCACGCGATTTATGTATAATTCACTTTACCCAATGAGCGTGGAATGGAGTGTGGTGCATTGAGCAGCACTCCAATATCAAGTGCATTTTTTGTATTTTTACAACAACAATAACACACAATAACAGGTGAGTGTGTGCTCCAAATCTGCTCGCGCACGCAAAAAGCGTTTGATTCATTGTTTGTAAATGGAGCGCACCTTAAAAGCTAAAAAAATAAATCTCTAACTAACTATTATACAGACTAAGCGTACTGTGTATGTGTATATACTTTATTATTATGATAGATGTATATTGTATAGTTTATCTTTTTACAATTTTTCAAAGTTTAGTATATAGGTATAATTGTATATGTACTACATACGTGTGCCGTGTGCGATTGTAAAGAAACGCTTTACCTTGGATAATTATCGCGCGTGATATTTACAGTGGCACCAGTGCGACGGGCACAACCACTTATGTTTAACTAACTATATGCGACAAATATACCGATATTATATATGTATATAAAATAACTTGTTACTTAACCTTGCACGCGGAGATTGCGCGCAATCAATTGATCGGTCAGGAGGGAAGTCGTCATATTGTTTGTACTTTTTGTTGTAGCTTGAACGCCATTATCCTATATACATATATACATATATACATATATATATATATTGCACATGTGCTAATTTAATATTTATGATTTACATGTTTATCGATCATGCAGATTAGACGGTCGTTAGGTGCTTAAAAGTTGAAGTACAAGTGGCTATAATTTATAATCTCTATAACATATAAGTATACGGGGTTTCGCGGAGTAGGTTTTTGAAATATTGGTGCGGGTGATTAGAAACATCAGATATAGACAAGAATATTACTGGAATATTACTTAATGCACAATTTGATAATTATGGATTATATTGAAAAATAAATTGTAGATAATTTGTATACATTTTTTTTACTAACCTGCGGTTATGTTTCAAGAAAAAAGTTCTTTTAATTTAAAGCTGATCTTTTCAAACCAAATTAACTTTAAAGATTGATTTATAAATTTGAATAATTATAAGTTGATGAGCACAAGTTAATTTATATTAAGTACGTAGGTTACTTATCCATAAGGTTTAAAAATATTGTTTTTAATTCAAATAAAGTATACCCTGAATAACTAATGCTATTTCAAATCTAAGATGTCAAAAACTGGCTAAAAATGTGTGCAAATTATATCATTTCATCCATTTTCATAGAAAACGTTTCCAGAATTTCCACAATTACTTTTTGTCTTTGATAGTCTTTTAATTGCTTAAAAGTCTAAGGTTATAGATAATTACGCCTGTTTTTTTAAGGATTACAAACAACACTAGAAAATGGCGTATAGAGGGATGTAGAATAGTGACCAACACCTTTTTTCCGAGGCAATTTCAGTACTATGTTTTAATGTATATTAATGGTGTACTGACTTAAAAACAATATGTATTGACTAAAATAACAATAAATGTGGTGACATTTAGTCAATTTCACTAATTGCCATAAGCCAGCGTAACCGGCTAGCCACCCAAAATTATAATATTTCGGTGGGAATTTCAAAGACAGCAATTAATAAAGAAAAAAAATAATAGTTAAATTTAAGGGGAATAGAAAGGAGAAAGGAGTAGAAGTTCAGATAATGCCTTAAAAATATGTTTTATCTCTATATATAGTTTGCTATCTTTAACACATACTCAAAAAAATATTTAAAATTGTTAATTTTTACTTTAAACTCCTACTAAAAATTTCGTAATAATCTAAGAGAACTTCCACTACATCCCTAAAAATAATTATATTTTGGGACGACGAGAAAAGATTCGTCACAATATGTACTTGTACCGGAATTCTGAAAATATCGACAAGAGGGACACATCGCTTCTATTCAAGTTTGGTCTCGACAATAAAAATTTGGGAAAACATTTGACAAATTATGATTTCTCTTTATGATTTATACGCATATTTGACTGGAAAGGAGTTACTATTAATGGGCGTTGGTAATGAAAAATATGTATGTCGCAAAAGAAAACCTTTTTAAGATTATAAGTCATATGATACGGTGCGTTTCTATTGGATTGCTATTGCATTTTCTTATAAATATATTTTACTGAATTAAACCAAACAGAATGTTTTTGGATTATTATGTAAAACTGCCATATCTAAGTTAGTTCCACAAAATGTCTATCCTTATCCTTATCCCTTAGTTCTATATATAGTGCCAAAAAGGTGTTATCAAAGTTTATCACTAATTTAACGAATCACACGTAACGTGAAATAGATTTAGACTTAGACTATCAAAGTCGGCCATTATTATACATTGAAACATGAAACAATACTAAAAACCGCTTATGATACAATATTTTGAAAAAGCTTAGAATAAAGTGTTCCCAATAATATCAATATTGTACATAAAAAAAATATAAAAAAGGTGTCAGTAATTAATTATTTAAAGATTTTTTAAATATTTTTGTACATAAATTTAGAATTATTACCTTTAATGTCATTAGCAAATCCGAAATAATCTTTTCATGATAATAAACAACATTAACTTTGTTGTCATTTAGGTTTTAGAAGAATTATTTTATGAAGGAATATATTTCTTATTTTGTACTTCTTTTTTTGAAGTATTATACTTGATAATAACAGAATAGCTAATAAAAAAATATTAAAAACTTTAAAAAAATGTTCGTTGAATAATGACAAAAGAGTTTATTTCGATTTGTAAACGAAAAAAAAACTACTTCCGGGTATACTAATGACATAAATCAAGTTCAAAACTTAATTGTGATTAAGACCTAGCTAGTGTCTGCCCAAAATAAATAATAAATTACCACGTTTTCAGGATAATTAATATGAAAAATAAAAATGGAAAAAACCGTCAAATTCCATTGACCAATGACCATAAACTATGTGTTGTGCTGTATTATACCAATGCCAAAACAGCGTTTCTTCTTCAATTCTTTGACTTATGACTTTTAAGAAAACCGCAACTCGTGAGCTCGAAAAGTGCAAGTCAGTTGAATTTGTGATAATGAACTATGTCGTCTTGAACTCGGGTTCGATGTCTCGTAAGGCCGACGTAATTATAATATCGAATATACAAATAATGAAATGTATACATTTACACTATTGTTGATTTGTGTATATACGTCAAGAACAGGACAACCCTCTGTTTCATGGACAATGGCTTCATTATGATGCATTAAAATTTATATAAATACATATAACATGGCGTTCACTTGCGTGAATACTTTGAAGGTCATCATCGTTCTCCACCGCAATTACAGACAGACACATACAAAGATATACTCGCATTCCATTCCAATGCATTACGTGTGCCCCGGTTCTAATGTCATTTTAATCTATAATTGTATACTTCCCATTTCCTCGGAATGTATGCTCAGTAAACGTATAAATGCGTATATAATGACGTTGACCCACGCACAGGTAAACAAGCCAATACAAAGTAAAACGAAGTAACATCAAAGTAACAAGAACGTAACAACGTAATAACATCTATAATAACAATATACGAGTATATACAAAAGTGCGAGTGTGTAAATAAATAGGCAAATAATCATCAAAGTGCGTGTAAATATTATGCACAATTGCGTAGTATAAAATGAAAAGAAGAAGAAAACAAGTTAGACACACAATAAACTTATTACTCACACACTCGTATAAACCATCGTAAATATAAGAACCATTTAAGTGTATTTGGAAGTAATATTTCTGATACGCACTAAACAACATTATTCAGCTTCTGCGGGCCTTTGTATTTATGTACAATATACATTGTACGATAAGGAAAAATACATATATTCTTTTATGATGTTTTATATGAATCACAAATAAAAATTTATAACCAGAAACATACAATTAATTGTTTACATTGCTATTTATAAAATACGGTCGGTTTGTTTTGATGGCACAAGCAGCGCTTGTTACCGCGGATATTTCACATCACAGGTGATTTACGCATATCGCACACAGACGCATATATACTTATATTATATATATATTTATATATACACTCACACACGCATTCCACAGACGCGTTTTTAAGTTATTTTTATCACAATCTTATACCTGTGGCGATGAACGAAATTCTTTGTTTGTGACATATGCTTCCGCAAAAAAATGTTGTGTTTATTGTCTGTTTATCGATGTGGTTTAACTTTTAAATTAGTTTTAAACAATATTTATGTTGGCAACACTTTTTGGTAGTGAAAACTGCGACGGTATTTTAAGAGAAGAGAGACGTATTTCTGACAGTTAAAACAAATCAGTTTTTGATAATGGAATTTGATCATTTTGTGATTTGAATTATTGATAACTTTCTTATACAGATAGAGATTTTATACAGCACCTATATACAGATAGTTAAAATGGATCACGTTTTGATATATAAAGTTGATTATTTGTTTATAGTAAAAACTGATTATAGTTTGATAATGTAAGCTGAAATTGAAAGATTTAAAAGTGATTGGTAAAAAAAATTGATAATCTTTGATAGTGGGCACTTTTTGGAAACTAATATTATTTATACTAAAAATTGATTCGTTATTATTTTCTGATCTGGTTTTTTTGATAGTGAAAACTGATCTATATCTCACAGAAAAAATATAACTATGTAATTGTGAAAAGTAATAACTTTTTCATAATCAAAATTGATCATGTTTGATAGAAACGCAGATTTTATTATTATAAATTACAAATTGTGCAATCTTATCACACGTTTACTTATCATTAATCAATGATCTTGATCACATTTGGTTTTGATAAACTTGACCTCTCTTTTTAAAAGAGAAAGCGGACTACTATATACAGAAAACTGATCACTTTTTGGGAGTGAAAAATAATCACTTTTTTCATGGTGCAATTGGATTATTTTTGAATTGAGAACTGACAATTTTATGATAGAGCAATAATTCTCTAGAGAAGAAGTTAGGTTATGTTTTTGTAATGAACATCTTTTTGAAAATAGGCAAGTCTACTTTGACGTGTCGAAATATATTTTATCATGTTCTTTACTATTTTAAGTGCTATTTATTGAAAAATATTTTAATTTTTTAAAATATGCGAGTAAATAAGCCATCTGTTGACAGTGAATATAACTAAAATACTGCCTCTGATTGAAGAGATGTTCATTAAAAGTCCGTATATAGAAGAAATGTTTCATTTGGTGTCTATATAAAAAGTTTATGGGTAAAACAGTACTATTTTTAATAGTAAAAACAAAACGTATTCATCATTGAAAATTTACTTATTTATTAAACTTGATAAATGATAATTAATAACTTTTTAATAGTGAAAACTGTTTTGTATTCTAAAATGAAATCATATTTTCAGTATAAAAAAATAATAAAATTTTGATATAGATAAATAATTCGTTAGGATCATTTTAATATATAGTAAAAAGTAAAAACTATCGCATTCATTTAAATTTAAAGTAAATATTAATATTCAAAGATTACTTTTAAAATTCTCAATATTAGTTTCGCGTGTCTGTGATCTTGCTTGCTTGCTTGCACGGATTCTAATGCGTCCTAATTAACCGACTTTCTGTCATCCAATCGAACTGAAACTTGGCCCAATGGACTGGTTTCCGATGACAATGCATTCTATTAAGTTTTCCTTTACCTCTCATTTGGGGGTGACCAAAAATGGTCAAAACCCTTAATTGTGCAAAAGGGGTAAACATTTAAAAGCACTAGATTGAGTATTTTATGTAAAAAAAATACCTGCTTCTTTACATTTAACCCTTTGCTGCCAAAAAAAAGTTAGGGGTGGTCAAATACATACACCAAAAAAGAGGAATTTACATGAAAAACATTGTTTTTTAGGGTTGATAATTTAATGGTGAGAAATTATGACTTTTACAGTGAACTGATCTGGATTCGATTCGACAGTGAGAAATGATTTGTTATAATGCATATTGAAGATATTTTTAAACAATGTTACTTATTCATTGAGTTTAGAGTTGCAAGATTAAATTAAGTAGGTTTTTATACTTTATATATTTTATAAAAATATAAAAAGGTTTTTATAATTCAATTTCAAAGAAAAGAAATATTTGTGGTTAAAAAGTATTCATAAATATATTTACAATATTCTTTAAATAATTGCCAAAATGTGATAAAGAAATTGAAAAATATTCGAATCATAATTCAAAAACGTAAATGTACAAAATTATACTTAGTTTAAGTATTTAATATTTAGGATATTGATAAATATGGCGGGAAATTGAAAAATGCAAAAGCTCTAATAAGCTCTAATATGCTACACATGACATTTGTCAAGGGCTTTTATTTTAATTATGTTATTTTTGTTATTTACTCGTATGTTATGTTAATATAATATTACTATAAAATAGTAAATGACCAACACATGTTTTAATAGTTCTTTAGGAAATCAACCCTAGAAAATGGAGGATTTTTTGATGTGGAATATTATTCTACCTTTTTTAAATTGATTGATTGACAGATAACTTTTGGTTGAAATGCATCAGAACAATTTCAATTTTTTTGCCTTTAATAAAGGAATACATGGTGAAGTTCTTGACATATATATTGGTAGAACTTGGAACATCCTATATATTTTTTTAATTTGCATGTTTTTATCTTATGATATGATTTCACTTATATTAAACGATCATTCATCTTTAATCAACTATCTTTTCACTGTATTTTTACTGCTCAAATATTTTTTTAATTTTAACAACTATGTTTTTAAAACTTATTTCTGTCATTACCCACCTATAATTAAAAGAAAATCCATGAAAGTTGTTTTTTAAACGCAGTCATTGCAAATGCCAAGAAACTCTGCAAATATATAGATAATGTTCATAATAATAACCGTCATATAATTTCATAACATTTATGACGTCGCGCCATCGCACTTTAGTTTCTATTGTTCTTATGAGCGCTAAGACGCGCGAGACTCGAGTGTGTGAATTATAACACGCGAGCTGCGCAAACGAAAGCAAAGAAACTCGTTTTTTCTATCAAAGACTATATTTATTTATGAATGATATAAATTTTATAAATGTGTGTATATGTGTTATTCTTTCTTTTATAATATATATATTGTCTACGATTTTTATGTGTGAGTGTCTGTGTGTGTGTGAAAAAGTATATAATTATGTTTTATATATAGTATAGTTTAAGTTAATTACACGGGAAACACATTAATTATCAATTTAACCACTCTGTATATAATATATTACTATTAATATATAAATATATACATATAATATTAGGTCTAACTACATATATAATACAAATATCTAATAAGCGGAATTGCATTTCACGCGAGTTATAACGACTTATTATAATAGTTAATTTATTTATCGGTGAGAATCCCGCGAGCGCGCCGGAAAGAAGGCTCTCTGCATTATTTTTGTGCAAATACCCGACTTGATCTAGATACGATATCGTATATATCTTATATGTACATACATTTCAAACAATCTAACGTAATTTGTTGTTATTTTTATGTTTTTTGCACAATTTCTTCTGGTATTTACATATTAATATGACTGCGTGAGAATCTTAAGGTCTTGTGGCCGTTTTGTATTTTTATGTAAATCGGAATCAACAAATGTAATAGTGTATAATTAAATACATATATATATACACGCAGTGTATATATAGTACAATCACTGTATATATTATCTATGTGCACATTTGTACATAAATATTTGAATGGGTTGTGGTCAGTAGATACTAGATAGTGTATAATATAATAATACCGGGCGATGGGCGTAGAATTCGGTGCGGAATAATTGCGACTGTTCTGTGTACTTGTCTCAGGCTCTCAGGGTTATCGCATATAAGCTACATATATAGTTTAAGTAAATGTTTGAATTTATAATTTCTCATAATAACAAACCATGAATGCCCTTGTGTATTCTCATCAAAGCATACAAAGCATACACATCTAACGCATAATAATATCCAATATAATTGATAAATTCTAAAAATCTATCTATCTTTTATTGAATTAATCAACGAGTATCATTGAATCTGTGTTTTTATTTGACATACAGTAGACTCGAATCCAATTAAGTGTTGTTTTTTTAATTGAATTTATGTTCGAACTATCGTTGTTTGTTCTAATGTTATATCCGTCTGTTATATACCTATCAAATATATATAAGTATATATATAATATAAAATGTAGAAATATATATGTATGTATTTATATAAGTATTGATGGATTCTTATCCGAAGAGCACTAATAAAAACCTGTTGTTATGATGAGATTCAAAACAGTTTTTTTATTCAATCAAATCATGATTTCATAAAAAATATTTGTCGGTTTATACATATTATATGAACACAATAATAATGTACTTATATATATTCAGACGCGATAAAATAACTAATTTTTTTAAGAGAACGTGAACAACATTAAAAACACAGTGCTAATGCTCTCATAAAAAGTGTTATTTATAATTTTCATTCTCATTTTCATTTTTAATTCTTGCATTTTGTACATGTAAATATATCTAAAATATGACAAATAATGACAAATAAGATAAATTTATGCCCTAAAACTCTGTTTTAGGTATTAAATTACCAAAAGATGCCTTAA
>JAAAKO020047941.1:0-11410 GCA_010015015.2 Bolitophila cinerea
TTTAACAACTAAAATTATATTTGAATTTCCTAAATCATTGTAAATTTAATATTCACTATAAAAATACGCGTTTTTATGGCTAATTTGTTCACTTGGATTTTGATAACTAAAACAAAATGATAACTAGAGTCAACTCCTGATATCGATCAGTCAGTTTTGTTGATGCTGTATTGATCGAAAAACACTCAGTTTTACACGCAAAGTGTTTGAGGTAATTATTCTTCATATTTGGCGTAATTGGGATCGTTGGGCATCTAGCATAAACATTGAATCAAGCGATGAATATTTTTTTGTGGAATTTGGTAGATTTTTTAATTTTTCCCCCACTCTATTCCCAAAGCTAAATAAATAAATAATAATAAATACCGGATAAACTGCCATAAGAAATTATAAAAAATACCACAACTGTTTTTGTTTGGTCAGAAAGTTATTTTAGATAACACAGTTTTAGGCAATTCTAAATAATAATAGCCATAATTGAATTTCATTTTTTTTCGAGCTGTGAAATGTCATTTTATATTTGTAATTTCCTCGGGGTTCTTGCGTAACTCGAGAAAGTATAACTCAACAGAAGTTATAAAACTCTCAAAAATCGACTATACAACTTCGAGTGAACAAATTGGCACTAGAGTGCTTAAACATAATAAAATTAGTATTTTTTTTCTTTCTCATTGTATGACCCTAGGCAAAGCAAACAATTTAAATGTTGTGTCTAGTATTTTTGAAAAAATCTTCTGGTATATTATTAGCCATATTTTTGTGACCACGGTTTCAGACAACTTTAACACTTGTTTTATAAACATCAGATTAACAGTGCGATCTCGTGATTCCATTGTAAGTCCCAAATATGGAGGATATATTTTTTTGTGTCACTATTTGCCACTATTGTAACCCCTAAATTTCTATTAATATAATAGTATTTATATTCGATGTTCAGTAAATTAAATAATAAAAAGAAAAATATAATATATTAAACTTTCCCCCAAAAACCGAATTAAGCTACTATTTTGAAAGATGAGAAACAACAGATATTACAGTATTTCATGAATTTGTCGAAAGCCGACCAAAACTTTCTGAAAATGAAGACTTATGTTTCACGCATAGACGAGTACATATATATATATATATGTTCATTTACCCCCGCTAACAATCTTCGTTGACAGTTTATGTTCCAAATGTCACACATATGTTTCGAGCATAATAATATATGGGAAATTGCTGGCAGGCATATTCTATTCTATATATACGACCATAATTTATGCTAAATCCTACGATCATGTTAACAATCTTGCTCTTTATTTGTAAAATGTATTATAATGTATATGTATTCGTGATGTATATATATATATAGATATGTATATACTATATGAACAGTGTGTTTGTTTACCAACCTCATTCTCTTCGTATACACATATAAACTATACGCATCTCACAACTACGGGTTATGTCCTAAGTTTGAGCTCAGGAGCGACCGGAGGAAAAATAATCGATTAAGCTAAGACCGCATGGGATGCAAACAGTTTTCGTGAAAACTTTCTTTTTCTCTCTCTCTCTCCTGATGCGAGTGTGTGAAGCATAATAAACATCGCACAACATTGTCAAGACTTTATACAACAACAACACACACACACACACTGACATAGCATATATACTCCCATCCAAAATTCACTCGTTCCTGGAGTTTCCTCAAGAGTTGCTGTACGCACTCCGGCTGTTACTCGACAACAATGAGCACACGACAAATATACATGCGTATCTCACTGACACCCTTCTCTTTAAATTATGTTTTATCCAAAATCCGGTTTGTGTGTGTGTGTGTGTGTGTTAACGTTGAGAACCCTTAAAGTTCGTTTTATTTTTTATCAGCCTCGTCGTCGCGCCCGCTCGCAGCCCGCCACCCGCCAGTTGCCCGCCGCCCCTACGAAACATATACAATTTAAGAATACATTTATGTATAAATGTAGCTCGACCATATCTTGTGAGAGTTTTCGGTGTGCTGTACGTAATGTACATCCGCATAGGTGAGTTATATATATACATATATACTGTCTGTACTTGCAATGATGTGTATGTGTGTGTGTATGTTGTGTATATGGATGGGTGAGTGCGGTGCGACGTCGCGTCATGGCGGTGGCGTGCGTTCATGTACGTTATCAATATTCACTCATGTCAAAATATAACGTTCATGTTACCCGAAACCAGGCGAAAACCTTTCAAAAACATGACATTTTGCATACACCGAATAAAAGCCATATTTTGGGTATTCGTAATTCGTATACGACCTGCGGTATGTGTGTGTGTGTGAATGTCTGTGTGTGTGTGTAAGTGTAAGTGTATATCTGTTCATATGTCTATATAAATTCTCTGAAATATGTGTACATAACACAAACACATAACACAAAACTTGACTTGAGCATGTTTTTGCAGGCCTGTAATTACATAACGTTTTTTTATGCAAAGTCAACAACACTCAGCGCTCGGCGTCGGCGTTAGCGTCGCGACGGCCTCGTGTCGCGTGTTGTACTCCCTTCTTTTATGTGTTTATTATTAAAACGTCTTGCCTCCTAATAGCCGTCAAAATAAAGTTGCAATGCCTTCATTAAGAATTTTGCAAACAATTAGTGTATGTGTGTGTACCTTTGTACAAACACTGTCGAAGTGTAATCGTCACAGGAAGCTCACCCTACATATTATATATATATATATATATATATATATGTATATATGCTGTTAAGAATAGGCAGCGCGGTAAGCGAAGGGAGTATGAAAAACGTCGTAAACCAGGATACGGGGATAGCAGTACAGTGGCGGGTGGGGGTGACGCGGTATATTCGGAGCTTCTCAAACACAAACTGGGGGGTGAACAAACAACAGCACACATCATATCCAAATATGTGTGTACACACTCATACACACATACATCTACGTTTATACACACAGAATACGTACAATTTATACACGTTTAGATTGTTTATTGTACATACATATAGTATGTATGTGTATAAATGTGCACAGATAAACACACACTGTATGTGTACATTGTACACTGCAGTTGTTGACATTTATATATGGGTCATACGGTGTACACTCTAGCGTCGGGCACGTGCAACGTGCATATGTTTACTGAGGTTATAATGAGATTGGAAATACATAATGAAAAATTGGAAATTATTGCGCAATTTTACTATACTTTGATAGAATCGTTAAAAAAAATATATAGTATATTAAATTGATGTTTTCTTATCTTTTATGTTATTGGTATATACGCTTTGAAAAATATACAGAAAACGAAAATACTAATTTAATAAAGTACAATGTACTTTTACAGTAAATCGAATATTTACATCTCTAAAAAAGGTTAGAACAAAAATCTATTTCCGATATCGAGTTGCGATGTTGAATAAACGTCAAATCAGGTATGATGAATAAAAAAATCCATTTAAAATTCGATCTCCCTAACCTATTTCTGATGGGTTTAAATTTACCGAAAGGGTATATATAGAATACACACTGCGTAAAAGTAGTGTATCAATGTATAGTGGAGAATAGTGCTGTCAAAATTCAAAATTTTTGGGACCAGTTAACCGTGATAAAAAAAACTGGTCCAGACCAAATAAACAGTTCCAGACAGTAAAACCGGTCCAGACCGAAAAACCGGATCAGACCAAAAAACAGACCCAGACAGGAAATCCGTTCCAGAAAGATAAACCGCCACTAAATTATGTGCGTGTTTTGTACACGATATAATATCGCCGTCGCACAGAATTCAGGAACAGATCGATAAACCGTTCGTATCGAAAAACCGGTCTGGACTGAAAAACCGTTCCAGACCGAAAAACCGTTCCAAACTGAAACAGCCGTAATAACGAGCCGTTCTGAAAAAAGTTCGGCCAAAAAAACTATTAGATGCCTATTGCTGCTCGTCGAATTAAAACTAAAATTTTACACTTATTTAACTAATGCTATTATTAACTTTTCTATAATTCGGTCTTTTTTAAACAAAAAATCGACATGCTTTTTTTATAAGAATTAACTTGCGAATTCAAATATTTAAAAAATGTAACTCATTTAAATCTATTTTTTTATGAAAAGTCGGTCTTTTTAAACGGACGGTTTTTTTATTGGCTAGTTATAAATCTAGTCGACCGTTATTTAAAATCAAACCGGTCTTTCTGACCAGACAGGTCTTTTTAACCGGAAATTAATTAACCGATTTGGACCGGTTTTTAGTCTTTATTGCAATGAAATGCACACAATATAACACATTTAAAAATAATTGATATAAATTGATATAAACTGATAAAATCGATCACCATCTGCAATTTTTGAATAAATAAATTTTAAATGGTAAAATCTTAAGTGGCCACAGTTACATCATTTACCTAAATTAAAAAAAAAAAACAATTCTATCATATTTATTTTTACATTTTTAGTTTTGTCTATTTAGCATATTACTTAATTGTCATCATTATTATATAGCATTGGTTTATAACACTCACACCCCGTGGAGGGGACCAGGTGGCGGATAGCCCTGACTTGCTTGTTGGCAAGTAGGTAAAAAAAATATCGCCTGCGGACCAATATCAGCACGTGCGAGCAGTCAGTTTAAAGTAGTTTTTCTCTCATAGTGTGCCTCTCCGGAGGGGGGCATATTGATATGAAAGCCTACATACATTTTTATGTTGGTTTCGGTGAAATAAATTAGCCGAGTGGATCAGAAGCAAAATATACACCTGCGGAACTGAACCTGGAATTCAGTATTTTGTAGAAATGGCTATAAGGCTAATATTGCAGACGCTCCTGTTCCGTTAAAACCTTGGTCGGTCTCAAGGCATGCTCAATGTTGTGGCACCATTAATTTGGCAGCGTTAGGTTCAGATGTAATATTACTGACATACACTGGTCTGGCTCTGAGCAGAAAATATCATTATGACTTATTGTCCTCATATGGAACTCGCATAGCCTCCCTGCTTACAAAGAAAACCATGAGACCACTATGATGACTACGCATTCCCAGGAGAATGGGTGAAGGACAATTATCCGCAACGGGGAAAAAACCAAAGCAAGGCCCTCCTCGGCCCATTGCGATTTTCATAGGGTAATAGAAGATCAGTCCTACGCAGATGTTTTACATAGGTTTTAAGACTGATCCAAGTCAAGCTAAGTTAGGGGAAAGCATGACCCAAATAATAATAATGCAAAAGGTGGAATTTAATTACTGTTTTTACGCTCTCTTGATCAATTGTGTTTGTGCAAATAGAACCTTTTGAATAAAGCCCTCGATATATTGTACGGACTACCATTTTTGCCATTCAAATACTGTAATAAGTGGTAAGTAAACTCAGTATTGTCTAAACTTAAGATGGAACGTAGGCATTAAATATATGTAGTTATATAATCAAAAAAAAACTTTTTATAGATTTAAAACTAAAAATTTAGATTAATAATACAAAAAACAAAACATTTCTCAAGACCAACAAAAGACAACAAAAACATATGTATTATTTGTTTATTGTATTTCTTAATAATACAACTTTTTATAATAATATTTTGGTTTTTGGAAATAAACGTAATTTTAAAGTTTTTACCGATTTTTAAAAACATTTTTGCATTTTGGCTATTATTTTATAAAATCCAGATGCGAGATATTGGATATTAAGATGACTTAGAAAAAATGTGTATAAAGCTTTTGTTCATAAAGCTTTTTTGCAACTTTTAAGCGGTCTTACAACATACAAAAAAGTCTTATCTCTTGTCGGAAATGTTTTAGAACTCTGATGTTTAAAAATGTTTAAAAGAAAACAAGCAAAATTCATGTTTTTGGGATTTTTATTTGTTTTTTTTTTTAAACTGAATACTACGCTTTTTATTTTATAATATAGCACTCACCTAAATAAAATATGTCTTGAACAACATTATTAAAATTATAATAATATATATCCTTTTAACTACACAAGATAGATCCTTAAAAAATTGTCAATTAATAGGTTCAAAGGTAGGTCCGCGTACATCCCTTTTTTATAATTAAAATTGGTAATAACTGTGTGGGTTTTAAAAAATCGAACCCTCAATCCATACTTATATTGAAATAGTTTTTAAATAATGTATTATCCAAATAAACATTTAAAATCACTATAATCATCGAAATCACATAGTTTATCACGTATACTTACAAATAAAAATTATTTATAAGTTCATAAATACACATATATATATGCGGGGTGTCCAGCAAGTCAATGCCATCTATTGGGGGACAGATAGGCCAAATCATGACTAACCAGAAAATCGAAACATGACCTTAGATTAGATTAGATTAATTTGTGGAGCAACATCCCATGAAGAGCTCCACCGGGAACTTAATACAATATATAGTTCTCGATATATTTGACAATTTGGTTTGCATGAAACATTTTTGTAAAAAAGCGAACTTTTGATATCGTAGAAAATTGGCAAATTATTCCATTTAAGTATGAACACTGTTTTGTTTATGCCTTCATATTTTTTCAGAATATCCCTGTTTTGATCAATATCAAACGTTTGCTTTCTTACGTTACTTTTTCATAAAAAAACATACTAAAACACCCAAATCACACAAAAATTAACTTCCCTAATCCCTACTATCGTTATTATTTTGGGTAATTTTTATATTTCCGGTTAAGTATGATATGGCCAATCTGCTCTCAAATGGATGACGTTGACTGTCCCGTAAGTATATAAAGCTTAACTATAGAAATCTTTAGGTGACAATAAAGTTAATACGACAAGAAATTGTATAATCATTAAAATTAGTTTTGCTTCGTAAATTATGCGGTAAAGGTTTGATCGAGGAATTTTCGTAAATAAAGCATTACTAAAATTGAAATATATGGGAAAATGGGTGTTTCGAAAACCATTAATCTTTTAAGGAACAAAATCAAAATTTAAAAAAGTCTTTCATTCTGCCTAATATTAAATTAGGTCGATAATCTACGAGATACAAGCATATTCCATAATATAACTATACCATATAATACAATAGGTTTGTCTTTTAATCAGATGAGTATTACTAGATTAGGGTTAGTTTAGATTACATCAGATGACAATGTATCAACCAGCTTCCAAGTAATGAAAACTTTACTCAACACAAGCAAAAAAAATGATTGAACCTAATAGTTAATACCTATCGATTTTGCTTTCTTTAGGTTAGGTATTTCATTTTAAAAAAAACTTGCTAAAACTGTAAGAATATTCTTAAAATGTGATACAATTGGTGTAAATTGTCGATATAATAAAATAAAAATAAAAACATATTGAAAAATTTGTATTAAAAAACTGGTAAACTTATTTTAAACCTGAAACGAAAAATTAAAAAAATATTACTAGAATTATTCTAATTAAAATTATAAAAAATATTTTTTATTTGTTAAAAGTTTTATTCAGATTCATCGCAACAATTTCGTCAAACCTAATTTCGTTGCGGCTTAATCGTTTCTTTAGGGATAACAAGGACCTAAATTATGATATAAACTAAGTAATTTTAAAATATTTTAGTGAAAAGGTCCCAAATCAATGAATAAAAATATTTACAGGCATATTTTGTATCTAACTATCTGGTCATTCAATTCTGTATATGTATGTTTAATTTTAAGACACTATATTATTAGTATGACATACTATACGATACATACACATGGTATATAATAAAGAATATATACAATATACATAATATATAATATATAATATATAATATATGTGTAAATACAGACCCGTTTAAATCGCAAACACAAACATACGAACCTATACAAATGGCGAGGGTTCGCACACACACACACACACACATTCACACAATGCTCTGCGGAAAATGGGAAAATATTCTTTACTGCCGTCGCGTCCGTCGCGCCGCTCGCCAGTTTAGTGCGGGTATAGTCTGCCAGGCGTCGGGATATTAACAGATTACTGTTAAATCCCTCCGGAATTTATGACCGTAATTTCTTCTTTTAAAACATTAAGTTATTCGGAATTGATTTAATGCCCGCGAATGCTTTGTTTGGCTTTTGTGCATATTCGTAATTAGTAAGCGCTTATCGTATATACGTTTAAACCATTATTACTTTATTAGGCTTGCAGAAAACTACGATATTCTTTTATATTTAAACTTTTTATCAGTTTACTATAATAAAATATTAGAATTTAAATTTAAGTAAAATATTCATATAAAATAAAACATCAAACGAAACGGCCAAGCTCAGAAAAAATAATCAGCATATCCCATAGATGAAACTTTTAGAGCATTGTGCTAACAGCACAAGTAGAACCCAACGAAGGGTCAGAAAAACGTTTGTGGCCAGCTCACAAACACACATGATACGAGTTACAGTAAATGTACTTGTCTTTTTACATGTACAAGTTAACGTACATAAATATATAACAGAGATACGACAAATGCTTGGTCATCCGTCGCCATGGCATCGTGTGACTACTGTTGCACCCGACCGTTAAATAGTTTTTTTTTATTTTCCCTACACCATGCATGTGTAAATAAAAGCGAAGCAGATATACAACAAAGTAAAGTTTTATCATGCACGTTCACGTTCAGCCACAGTTCCTTAAACTCACAGTTTCAACTGGTGCGGTTTGAACAAACATCGAGATAAAACTTCTAGAACTAGAACGACCCTAGACGAAGTGGTTATTTTCACAGGTACGCATTTGATCGTAACATTTTGCGGTTGGCCCAAGTGTTTTTGAGACTGTGTAATGCAAGTTGGGTTTGTCACAGTATACTTAAAACTTTAACTGTAAATTGTTTAATGAAAGAAAGAGAAATAATATAATGAAAATACATACATTTTATTTGTTGATAAAAATTACTTTATGAAACCACGTGCTTTTTAGAATGATGGTATATTATGATAAGAGATTTTTTCCTTTTAACTTTAAAACTTAGAAATAATAATAATAAAGCATTTCAGGTAAATTAAAAATATATTAGAAGGAAAACCAAAAGGCACAGAATCCTAACAAGTATGGATGGAAAATGATTAGAAAAATAGAGCGCATACCCAGGCAGCAAAAGAGATGAGGAGAATGCTTAATTTTGTGAGGAAAAATATTAAAAAGGCAATAGCTCTAAAGATCTTTGAAAACTTGATTCCTTTGATCGATTAACAACCAGCGGCTAGCCTAAACTAAAATCCTTTTGGTTAATTTTCTTCACTATCACAAGTTTAAGCAAACCTTCAGTTGTGAGGATGAGACCAACTTGCAGAGTTTAACAGCAAGTTGAAAATCGATTTTCTCCACTAAAAGTTGAGCGGTTATTTGATCTTTTAAATATCCTTGGACTTTTGTGTATTTAACTGCAATTTGGCAGCAAAATTGTCAGTTTTCATCAGGATGATTACAGTTTTTTGAGAAAGTTTATAATTAACACAGGAAAAATTGCTTCAAAGTTTTTTGCTGGAAGTTTGCTGGACTGGTAAAATGCCAACAATTGATAAATGCTACAATTACTTCTTCTTCTTTTTCATGTGGAAATACAACCCAGCTGGGTTATGGCCGCTTCCACAAATTCCGTCACGAGCTCTGGCCGTCCAATTACAAACCCTTAGACGACCCAGGTCAGATATAGTATATTATCCATCCATCTGCACCTTGGTGTTCCTCTGGACGTCTAGTTTTGAACCTCTCCATTTTGGAATCAATCACCCTCTTGGTGATCCGCTTGTTCTCTCCATTTTGCAGAGGTGACCTGCATACCGAAGACGACTGCTCTTTGCAATTGCTACGATGTCCGGTTTGCCATAGAGTTGACATTCTGAGATCTTTTCAAAGTTACAAGCTTCTTCTCTTCGTTCTGCAGCAGTCCAAGCTTCGCAACCGTAGAGGATGAGCGGACGCAACAGTTTTATACACCTTTATCTTCGTCGTGCGAGTCAACACTTTGGACCGGAAAATACTTGCAATGCGTGTTTGGATCTTCTCGGCAACGCTGTTGGTGGTGTTTAGCGTTGTGCTTAAACGACTGAACAACCTCGAAATTGTAGTGGTCCATGGTTACTTTGGATCCACTTTGGTTTTAAGTCCACGAACCGTTGGTGTTGTTGTCGACGAATGGAGCTTTGTTGTTCTTTAACGTTCTTATAACAACGCAGGCCTCCTCATAAGTAGGAGGTGGAATTGTCCTAGCATTACACGGACATTTAAAAGTAGGAGTTACTGCTGTTTTTCTGCCAGTTGGCCACGGTTGCCATGTAATAGCCTCGACAGTTGGCGAAAGTTGTTTGAACTTGTAATCAGCGAATTGTACCCAAACCACAGACATACGCAGACAAGTGTATGATTGGTGAAACGGAAAGTCGTACAACTGTGGCGGACTATATTTCTATTCTGAATATATTTTTGACCCAAACTGGCTACTTGATTACACGAACTGCTACTAAACTGCTGCTTTTGAAAGTTGTCTTGCCGTAGAATATGATTAGTTGAATGTTTTGGTGATTACATAAACTTTAGTCAACTGCGGCAGTGGTAGAAGCGACAGTTGTCAAACGTAACCAACTGTCGATAGTAGCAGTCCGTGTAAGTAACATTCCCTTCTTGTACGGTGAGCGCTAATGTCAGAAAACATCAGCAACTTCAAACACAACTAGGAAAACTATTGACGTTTTTCCGTGACTCTGTTTTTACAAAGGAATGAAGCATGACCAAATTTTATTTTATTCATGATCAATATCGGCAAGCAGGCAGCCCTGTTGAAGACTTCGACCTTTAGAAAAAAAATCTTTATCGCCATCGCTCGCTCTTGCTCTTTATATTGGTCACTGCAGCCCGATGTTGCTGGAGTTATTATTATATGAAACACTGAACGCCAGGTCAGGCAGATTATAGGGCAGAAAACAACTACATTCAGCAAAAAATGTACGACTGACATATAAAGCAAGGAGTGAAAAATCGAAAAAAAAATCTAAACGCCAAATTGAGAGCAAAAATCATCTATAACTTGTAAAATTTTCGGAATTTGAGACATCGGGAAGATGACACACAGCGTTCACGTAACGCCAGACTGGTACTTTATTCGTTCGTGACCATATCAACAAAACTGTACCTGACCTACGGTAATTGATCACAGTGAGATCAACCGACAGTTTGTCAACTTCCCCGTATTTAAAGATTACTACTTAATTTCGACTTAAAAAATCGATTCGGGAAGTAGATTTTTTTTCTCAAGTCGAAGTTTTGAGTGAAGAAAATATTCTTTAGGCCAGCTTTAGAATTGTATGGAGAAGACATGAAATCTGCAAAAAAATCCAATATAAAAAAAAACAAACACAAAATCATCAAATACAAAATCCACAAACACCAAATCCCCAAACACAAAAGACAATGGTTCTTTGGTATTATTTTCGGGCTTTTGAATGGGGACATTGTG
>JAAAKO020047952.1:0-26390 GCA_010015015.2 Bolitophila cinerea
GACGAATTGGTAAATTTTACATAACATACTTGACATTAAACAGAGCACACGCATTTTTTTAATACTTTTTGAATAAATTTGCCTCGAAACAAAATTTGGAATTTTTATGGTCCTTCGAGCTGGATTGTAGGATATTTTCTCATATATTATGTAAAGGTAGATGAGCTTTATGTTTAAGATATTATAAAGTGATGTAATTGTGTATTGATAATCTGTTTTATTATTCCAAATTATTATTATTCCCAATTATAATTAATCCCAATGACCCAAAAAACAACAAGCAAAACACAAAACAAAAACATAACTTTCGCGATATTTTTGAACACAATAATTTCATTTTTATTCAAAAAACACTACTAAAACAATTAATTATACTTTTTTTAATATTTAGTTATACAAAAATTAGATTAAAAGTATAACTTACCACAAGAGTTAAATATCCAAATTTATGCTGTTTTCAGTTTGTGTTTATTCCTTAATCCATTACGTGTTCTATATATATATCACTCAATTTTGACGATTCAAAATCTAAAACAGCGGCGAATTTATAAATTCGTTTACTGATCTAAATATAATAACTAAACAAACATTCCCGACAGGTATTATTATTATATTATTTTTATTTGGTTTTCTGTCACAAGCTTTTTTTGATAAGAAGTGGAAAATTAAATTACGATCATATAAGATTATTTGAATGGTCGATCGTCTGAATCACCGCGATCATCAGTTAAAAAATCGAGATAACTTGTAGGTCCTGATATTCAGAAGAAAGAAATGCTCCAAAATCAATCACATCCGCATAACAATTTCGACTTATACAATTATTCAAACACGCGCGCAAAAAATCGCCTCCAAATTAAATCTGTCGCATTGCTATGGCATTTCGATTTCGTTTGGTCATCGCACGTCACGATCGTTCACAAGACTTGTTTAAACATAACCCGACATAATTTAATAAACTTTCTTTCGTCCACGAACATAAAAATACCAAATATATAATAATATAATAATATTCATCTGCAGAGATACTCGCATTCAGACACTACTCACGCACACACACATATATATTTATATAAATACAGACGCACAACACACACACACACTCACAAACGCACACAACACTTTCAATTTAAATAATAACCGAAAATGATCTTTCTCTTGATCGCAGCGCGAACGAGCTACACGCGAACGTCACGAGAAAACGAATTAATTACCGTTATACACTCAGAAGGTATATAAAAAAACATGCATAAGTAAGAGAATTTGAATAGCGAACGACACCGGAAAATAAAATGTAATATGCGTCCGAACGAACGCACCGTCGAAATCTTACTAAATGCAATTCGCAATTGTCCAAGACCTGTTACCTGTTCGCGGCGGTATACCGCGTTACCTGTGACTGTGATAGTGTGTGTGTGTGCGACCACAACAACAACACTAATCTGTAACAGTGCACAGCACAGCGCCACGACAGACAGCAACCACTCTCCTTTCCCTCTCACTTCGCGCTCGCAACACGCTTATACGAAAAAAGCCACATTAATTTGTTTATAATATTAATAAAAGCCAACGCGTGCGATCTGAACACTGAACAGTGAACAGTGAACATGAATATAAGCTTTTAGCGAATGTGCACTCGTGTGCATGAGCTTACATGTCTGTGTGTGCGTGTGTTTAGCACCGGTACGGCATGTGTGTGCACATTCTATATACCACACGATCGCGATCGTGCATATGTATACTGCAAACGGTTGGCAACCTCTGACTTTATAAAATTTCCCCGCAACGGGAGCCCCACAACATACAGACTCAACCACCTGCAGCCCAGGCATATTGCACGATGCTGTTGTGTGGTATTATACATTTAAATGATGATCGCGCACATTTGATCCTCACATGTTTGTGGTTAGATTATATAGGATAGGGAGAGTAGCGCCCATTGTCGCCATCTCAAGTAGCTTCTGCGATGATATATTGAAAAATGAAGACGGTCGTAATCTTGGTACAAAATATATACATTCCGTTGAGTTCAGCGCGATTTTTTGTGGTGATCGTGAGCGCGTGTGCGCGTTTGTGTGTGTATAGTAAGCTGAATGACAAATATTTGTACTTCAAAGTGATGAAGCAGTACGAGCATTAAAACTTTAATTGATTAAAGGAGAGATAAAGAAATAAGACACATCTTTTTACCTAGAAATGAATAATAGGCTTGGTTATTGGTTATTTGTAAATCATTTTTTTTTTTAATTTTTAATTTTACTATTAGATTGATTTGAGAGATGGACAGCGGAAGTAAGAGAGACACAATGAGTGAGAGTGATATAGTGTGTGAGAGAGATATATGCTTTGATGCAATTATAATTAAATTACTCAACCGATTGCTTTAATATTGATGTCGTTGTCAAAGATAAGGATTTTATTTTTTTTAAGCGTGAGTGTGATTCTAGACCTTTTTTCATTAAAATATATATTTGTTAATTAATTTATATAATATTTTAGATCTTTAAAGATAAGATATAAATTATAAATTTAGTGGATTTAATCAACAATTATTTATATATTTTACTATTACCAATAAATAAATACAAACTTCATCTTCATCAAAATACTTAAAAAAAATATTTGAAGTTGGCAACCTCAAGTATAATAATGTTAAAATACACATGAAAATGTGTTTTTTTTTTAAATTGTCATTTTTTAAATTATATCAAACATTTCTTTTTATCAACCCATTTACATTTTATATTTAGTTTCAGAACTATTTATTTAATAACTTATCGCCGGGCTAATCTGACTTAAATCCCTTTTGAATCCCTTTACGGGATATAGGGGCCGGTGTACGCACACTAGACACTAGACCATTTTACGGGTTCACAAAATTGGCCAGAGCATGGTTAATAGGCTGCTTAAATGCTGAAATGTCCCAGCCTTGAAGCTTTTTTTTGTTTGAGCACTTGCAACACATCCCCGATTGTTAGGAGTCGTAATTTGATTTGAAAGCGACTCTAACAGATTTTACAAGGCAAATATACATATTTTTGAGATTTCTCTATGTACTAAGACCTATCTTGTTGTATTTTGTTAAAGAAATTTTTGTAACATCAACGGGCTAATAAATAAAAGGTTTAATTTAATCAGAACTAAAGAAGTTGGCCCTAACTAAACTTTAATAGTTGAGCACCTAATGAAACTAGATTATCGACATTTTATGGTTTTGTTATTATGTGCGGACATATTTTATTCAGTTATTCGTAAACATTACTTGCTAATTAAATCGGTGGAAATTAAATTGGTATTTAATTTTCATAAATTAAGTTTCAGTTTTGTTATCCTTTTTTTCCGCCTCCATCATGCCTTGTGCTGTTTTATTGGGGGTTCCTTGTCCTCCCGTTCCATTGTTAGCTGCCATCACAGTTTTCATAGTAGTAGTAGTAGTAGTAGTTGGATCTGTTTGAGTTGATGATGAAGGTGGTGCATTGGCGGTAGTTGTTGATGTGTTTGACCAGTAAGAATCTGAAAATAAGTGTTATAACAGGTTATAAAGACTGTATCTTTCTGGGTAATAATAAAAATTATCACACAACCAGTGTTGGCGGCCTCTTTTAGGCATCTTTTATCAATGTATTTTCGTAAGAGTTACGATCGAACAAGGGCATTCGGATAATGACCCGATGAAGCTTCTGCCATATCTGCGGGTTCAAACTCACGACTGGCGTATGAGCTTAACACACTAAATAAATATCTTATACCTAAAATTGACTGCAAAACGTTGACAGCAGTGTGCTGGACATGTATTAGAAAATTCCCAATGCAAGAAAGACATCGCTGTCCTTCGGCACTTCTGCCAATGCGGATATTCTTGAGCAATGCCTCTGCTTTGTTGTCTAATTCCTGGATATCTTGAATGGCTCTTTGAATTACAGGCTGAGATAATAATGATTTTTATTATTATTTGTTAAGTACAAATGTAATTAACTTAATCCTACAACAATTTCGTTAGATTCTTTTATTTCAAGCGATCGAATTTGCCGATCGTACTGCGATAATTCCTGCTGAACATCAAGTACAAACGTTTTAAGACTGGGGGGCACTATGGGCAGAGAGACGTTTTCACCGAGAAAAGATAACTGTTGTTGGTGATTCATGCCGGCAGCGTCACATGCTACTATTTCTGATTCGTTTGTTTCTGCGAAAGAAATACAAATATTAGAGAGATACGCCTTTTGTAGACTAGTTATAAGATTTTACCAGTGACTAATCCGATCCAAGTAACCAACGAAATAAGCGGAACTAATACTGATCTGGATAGGACAACCATTTCTAAAGCAATAATATTATACACAGAAATAACCGTTTAGAAAGAACTGTATAGAACTATTAACTGAATGCAGCCTTGTGAAACGATTGGTTTAATATACCCCAACAAGTGACCTACATGTATTCGTTAAAAGTTAATTAAAATTCTTAAAATACCGCACAAATGATATATAGCACATTTCAAACGATTTATGAGCTCATGAACGTGTCAACTACTGTCAATACATAATAATAACTTATCTCTGTAATATCTAAAATATTAATTTATATATTATTTAAAAGGTCATCAAAACATTTGTTTTTTATGTATACAATATAAATAAAATACTAAAGGGTATAACATATATATATATATATATTTAAAGAATTTGTTTTAAAAACATAATTTGTAACCTTTCTTGTTTTCTATAGCAATACAATGATTATTAATTACTTTTTAAACCTATATTTTCGATATGTTTTAATGCTCTACTAAATACTAACGTCATATTGAACCTATGTACAGTTTGATAGTCTTGGGGGTTTAGTTTTGGATCTCAGAAATTCTTACAGATTAATAAGAAAGAAACAAACAAAGTTGAATCAGATATAAACAGGAAAAAAGAAAAAAATAATAGGAAAAAAATCATATACACTGGCACACACACACATAATAAAAACACTATTCAGTATATTTTGCAACAATTTGTCAATGTGTGTTTTAGTTTTTGTAGTAAAACATAAAAAAAATATTTAAATTAAACAACTCTCAAATATAAATGCCACACGAGTATATATGGAGTAGTAGCTGTCGTGTTCTCAATTCAGTACACCGTCGCGTCGATAATCTAATATGTGCCACTAATGTAAAATTACAAATTTACATTATTTTCAGAAAATAGCTGAGGTTACAAAGTTCAATACAAAAAACATGGGTAAATGTTTTAAGACCAATTTTTGCTGCTTAGAATGTTAATAATACTAACATAGTACTAGTTAGTAATACGGAATTAAAAGTAGAAGATAAGCTTGAGGAATAACTAAAAACAAGAAGTTTTTTTTTTAAGTTTTCTATTTTTGGCATTTTTCGATTCCAGAAAGCAATGAATCTTTCCAAATAAGTATCAGTTGATTGATGTGCAAATATGTATATATAACTAGAAAGTCAGCCCGTCTTAAAAGTTAAAACGGATATATATGTATACATATACACAATAAACCCATCCAAGAAAACATAGAAATCACGTGTGCGTATCCTTCTGTTTAAATTTCAATATATTCTATTCAATAGTTCATACCTACTCATGAAAATATATATATATACAAATGTGTATGCAAATAAATATTTATAAACGCATCGAAGTAACCATGTATTTTTATGAAAAATAAAAAGTAGAGCAGTGAACGAAGATATAGCCAAGACATGGAACTCACAAACATATTTAGGCAACTACATATATATTAGTAATAATTCTGGTATGGATTCCTGGTATCCTAAATCCAGTACGCGTTGATATAAAACAAACATTTTCTTTAGCCAGTTTCGCCCGTAGCGGTCATTTTTATTTGTTTATGCTTTTTGTAGTTGTTAGAAAAAATAAAGTAATGATATTTTGTAGCGCAGCGATTTTAATAATGTGTATTCGATTTTTGCAACAGCTATATAGAATATAGTAGGACACATTTTAGGACTCATAAATATTATTATTTATATTTAATTTTTTGTATATACTATAAAATGATCTGAGCTATTAATATAATAATCTTTAAAGTTTTTTTATTTCCATCGGTTCGTGCTGCCCACTCCACCGGTCCTGGACTTATCCTTTTGCCCAGAGATCGAGTCGACCTGGGCGGCCAGTTCTTCGTCGAGCAATAGCTCGAAATTGCCTAATGCCTCCGCACTTGGCATTTTATTCCATCGCACGCTGAAAATAGATAGATAAAAAATAATAAAAAATACTGTCCTGCATAAATTTGGCTGGAAAAATCATACTCTGGCACCCCGTCAGGTGGTAGCACCACCGATAAAATGTTGTCGATTAGCTTGTATTTTAAAATGCGATCATTAACCGTTGTCGATGTGAGCGACGGAGAGGCATTAACTTCTACCAGCCACGGTTTCAGCGTATTATCAATAATGATATCGTAGCCGTAGCATTCGAAGCAATGCCGATCGGTTGCCATTACCGGTGCAACGGCACGTAGCGAATGCACAATCAGCCAAGATATGTTTCCAAACAACTTATCGGTGACCTCCTGACCACGCGTTCCTTCCAGATAGAGTTTAAGATTTTGTACGCTCCACTTTCCTCCATGTAGAGTATTGTATTCACCCTACAATCATAAGTTTCTTAATTCAATTTCTAAGCGGAGCTATTAAGCGGTACCACCTACACCATGTTTCTGAACGCTGACATTAGTCAAGTGCACGTACATGTTGTCGAGCTCCGTAACGCTGGTATCGTACTTCACCGTGCAGAACCGACAGAATCCTAGCTTGAAGAGGTACGCTTTCAACGGTCGAAATGACGTGACCAGCACGTACAAACGCATATCGAATTTCTTACCACCGATTAGCAACGGATTATCGATGTAGCGTGAGATCACGTAGCTCTCTTTACCGGCAGCCAGCTGTGGATTGAATGCGTTTCGTGCCTCACGAGACCACTTCTTTAGCTTGGACAGTTTGTTAATCAGAAAGATACCAGCGCCCTGGGATTTACCGCATGGTTTCATAATCCAAGTGCTGAGCGGATTCTTTCGATACTCTTCCACAAACATGTTATAGTCTAAAAGTAAATATGTGAAACAGTTTTTATAGAAATATAATTTAAATTAGTATAATTAAAATAATATACCAGCGGGTAGCACAAAAGTGGTGGGAACAAAATCTAGGTGAATGTAGCGCATGCCACCCAGGTGAGCCTCTGTTTTTTCGGCCAGAGCACTTCCCTCACGCTCAAGATCCTTGCGATATCGCTTGATGTTTTTCACAAGCAGATCTTTCCGGGACAGTTCGTAGTGATTTGGGAAATGATTTATTATCCTTGTAAAACATAAATTAAAAAAAAAACAATTGTAAAATTGGTTATTTTAGATTCTCACTGATTATCGTGCATGCGATATCCGCTCTCCACACTAAAGATGTTGCGACATGTCGTCGTACCGGCCCAGTAAAAGTGCCAGTCATCCTCTGCGTTTACCGGCACCCAGTTACGTTTCTCAAAGTTGTTTAGCAGCACAGACTTGTCCATGTCCGAACAGAAGCATACCTTTATGCGTTCATGGTTTGTGGACGGCACAACTCTGCGAAACATACCAAAATCTTAGAGTTTGGCAGAACCAATTCGGTGAATCCTCGAAATGTGAGTGATAGTTTTGGCGAAACGATATTCTTTTCAATTTTCATATATCATTACTACTATAAATAGCTATAAGTGTTTGTCAGTTGTGCGTGTGTGTATACATACCTGCCGTACATATGCGCCAAATTAGTGGTTACTCGCTTTTCGCTGAACGTCATTTTTTGCCAGTTCTATATTATACTATTATTACTATATTATGTGTATATATTTATAATAGCGTATTTTATGATGTTTCCGAGAGTGTGCTCCAGTGAAAGCCGTATGTGTCGTATGAAGTAGGGCAATCGACAAAATAAACAATCAAATTTGGAAGGGGGTCTGTTACTAAGCAACATTCTAAAATTTTACTTAGGATTTCTTTTTCTACACATAAAACTATACTATAATAGAAATGATCATACCTATAGTCCTGAACAAACTAAAACAATCTATTAAATTAAAGACGAAATATAGTTCAAGCGCTTATTTTCATATTTCTTAAATTCGTAGTTGCCAATTGCATTTTTCATTTTGTAAATTCTAATAAAAAAATTAAAATACTCCAACAAAACAACTTACTTTGCTTTGGGCTTTCGTTTCTTCGGCATTATGCCTTTCCTTCGTAAATGTTTTGGGTATGTTTTGACAAAACTAAAAAAAATATTTACAAACAAAAAAAACTTCAAATTTGGAACACTGGCATACATAAAAATAAAATTTATTCCCCATTTGCGCGACTACTTGAATGCACCCAAAAATGTATGTTTGCATCAAAGAGGTTAATAAATATGAGTAACCCTCCCTCTTTATTAATCTCTTTGGTTTGCACTGAAAAAAACGCACAACTTATTCTGGAAACACAGAATTTATTACTCTGCTCCAGCTACGGATATACACATAGTTTTCTATTCATTATTATATATATATTCGCCATTCTAAAAGGATTATAGCACAATACACACACATCGTTTAAACGTCGTTCTCAAATTCGGCTGGGTTCTTGCGAGTGTACTGGGTGTGCAGACGCTCCACGCCATCGTAGATCAAGTAGCCAACGATGAATGCTGGGCAAAAAAAATAAATTATAAAATAGAAAATATAAACTACCAGAACTTTGACACTTACGTGGAGCGACACGGAATACGTTCGATCGGAAACGACGAACCATATTGGGAACACCCTTGCTAATGGCTCCGGCGAAGGCCTTCTGCTCGAACGGAGAGATTTTGTAGGTGACAATGTTGTGCACCTTGGCGAGATGTCCAAAACCATGAGCCATTTTGCTGAAACAATTCCGAAAACAATTACATAAGTGAACATAACCTAACAACATATAAGCATAAAAAAGATAAATTTAATTTCCAAATTGATCGTAAATACAGGAGAATATCAAGAAAATGGTGTGAATTACTTTATTTCGTCAATAAAATCTAATTGTGCTAAGAATTTAAGAATAAAATCAATCGTACCTTATTTGTGTTGTTTCTTGAAAACTCACAGATATACTGACACTGAGCGAATTGAGTGCGGCGAATTGTGAGCTGTCATTTCAAACTCACCACTTGCATATTTCGTAGCGTCATCTGTGATCCGTTTACTGCACATAACCTAAAAATACATCTGACAGATCGAATGTCAGTGTACTCTCTAAACTAGTGCGGCTACTCCACGAAGTCCCTTCAAAAAAACCTGTAAAAATGTCTTCACGCTGGTACCCAATCTATCAACGCGGCAACCCACAGCTACGAGTATTCCTACCAAATTTCTGGCTAAAGCTTATTCGGCCTTCGCACAATCAACCTCCAAATGTCGTACAGTTTGCATGCTCCATGGAAATGACCAAGTACGATGTGCAAAACTATCTGACCAAAATCTACAATATACCCGTTGTGGAGGTGAGGACACGCATTGATATGGGCAAAACGCGTCGCGATCAGGTCGTGGGTTACGTCACCAAGGACGAGGATCAGAAGTTAGCGTATGTAACATTGGTAAGTTTAAGGATTATATTTTGTATGTTGCCCCGCTCATATACTAAAAACATAATTACCGTTTTTCGGGTGTGCAGCCTAAGGACACAACGTTTGAGTTCCCAGACATTTTTCCTAAAGAAATTCGACAGAATCAAGAGGATGATGCTAAGTCGCTGGACGGCGCCAAAGATCACTATAAAAAGTACCTGGAACGGAATAAGGCTCGTCCTGGTTTGCCAGGATGGTTTTCCATTTAAATTATGTATTACGCCAACGCAATTAATGAATAGCATAATAAATGTGTATAGTTTTTAAAATTTTTGTTATCGTAGTTTTTAGTGGAAAATCATTGGCTATTCTATTTGCTGAGTATATAATAGACGATTTTATTAAGGAGCTGTGCGAAAATACTAATGCAGGATAAATCAAACTGGATATGCATTTATTTGATCATGATTAATGCTGCTCTAATCGATGAAATAAAAAATATTTGTATTATTTTCAATAATTTATTATTATTAGAGTTTGTTAGAAAAGAATTTGGTTTCTTTAAATAACAATCTATAGTTTCAGAGTTTTGACCGAGTTCAGTCTATAATATATAAAGACGATAGCATGCCAGGTCAAAAATCATATACCCATTGTCTTCTAATGCCTTAAAAGTAATATAAATATTTTAGTATATTATTTTTTTTAGTTATACTAACAATGTTTAAATCTTAATCACAATATATCTTTGAGAGGACAGCACTAACATGAAAATAATATCAAAATAATTTAATCATTTTAAATTATTTTGATACCCTTTGAAAATTTAGTTTCATGATAATCTTACGTAATAAATCATTAAACAATGTTCATTGTTCAATAAATTCATTGTTTCTAAACTCAATGTCGATATCAATCCTGGGATTCTCAGACCTGACGATATCCTGCAAAATAATGGATATCATAAATTTGTTTTAATTATACATACCATACAATCATAATTTTTAACTCACCAGTTCTTCTTTGTTTCCATAATATTTCTCACTGTTTTGAGTTCCATGCAATATAAGCAATAATCTGGGTCGTTCCAAATCTTTATTGAGTATGCCAGAGATTGCCTCTATAATGTTGATAAACACTACAGGGCAGTCCGAAATGTTTAGTACCCTCAGACGTTTACATTTGGTAACAAAATCAACGACAGCACTGTGGTCGATTTCAATAGATTTTATTGAGTGCATCTCTTCCAATTTCGGCAGACGATTAGCAACTTTTAAGAATTTCTTTTTTGATAGATATATAGTTTTAAAAATCCTAAGTTTCTGAAATTCAGTCAACACAACGTCAGGATCACCAAAACGTGTTGAGCCAATGTCTAAAGATTCCAATAGATTCAGTGGACCCAATACACATAATAAATCTCTAATGTTCATTTTTGCATACACTTGCAGACTCTTCAGATGCTCCAGGCTGCCCAAACAGTACCATTCATCTGATTCTACTTCATAATCCAAGTTAAAACTTATGTGCTCCAGTTGCTTGGCCAGTGCCCACGATTGAAAAAGATTTGGCTTTGCTTTAAAACCACGCCGAATAACTTTCAAATACTTTAGTTTTGTATTGGCTCTCATGAAATCAGCCATTGGATAAAACAAAAGCGGTAACTCATAGGTATCCAATACTAATTTCTCTACGTTTTTAATTCTTCCTAGTATCAAACCACAGAAACTAGTGCACCTTTCAACGATCAATGTCTTCAACTGCGTGTCCTCGTTAAACACTTTTGAAAGAAACAGCGTTACAGTATCCCGACAATGTATCATTATTAAAGTGTCCAGTTCTGCAAACATCACAGACTTACTAAAATCATGTTTCTCCAAAGATTCGTACGAAAAGCTTGCGTCTTTAATAGATAACTCTTTAAGATTAGGACAGCATTTCGCAATGAGTATCAGACAACGTAAAACATTATTATCAAATATTTTCATTTCATCGAAATCCAGGGTGAGCTTTATCAGGTTTTCGCCAATAATAAAAAACATCGAACGCATGTCCATTAAAGTAAGCATCTGATCAGTTTTTGGGTTTAATGAATTATTATAATCGGTAATGTTATTGTAGAATGCTTGGACGTATTCACGAAAAAGATGGCAAGTATGACCTAAAAACATCCTTTCCTTAAATGTCAGATATTTTATGATAATCCGCATACAGTCTTCGCTAAGAATATGTATTGAGTTAGTTTGGAATGGATTTCGAACGGTGTCTATTGGCTGGTTCCAAGTGTCTGCATAGTCAAGGTGCAGATTTGTTAATTTAGAGAATTGCTCTTTCTGTAAATATGCTCTAGAAACGAAAATAAATATTATTAAAAAAATAAATTATGTCTAGTTAATAGAAACGAATAATTACTTGTAGGCATCCTCTCCTTTAGAGAAAGTTATAAACGCATACCAAGTCTGCCTTTTTGCACTTTTGACCTTGGTGCTAATACGAGCGGTTACTCTATCTACAGAGAATTGTTTAAAGTACTGCTCAAGTGAATCTTCGCTGATCTAACACAAAAAAACATGTATTCGTATTTATTCCTGAAAAGTATGTTATTGTTGTTATTATTTACCGCATTTGAACTGTTTCCGCAGACAAAGAGCTTCGTCACAGGAACATCGTCTTCTGTTACCCCCTGTGCTTTAAATATACCGTCACTTGTCATTATCCATTTACAGGCCATTATTGAAAGATGGTTTCAAAGGACACAACGAATGGAAGCAACAAGAAAATTAAATTTAAATGCCGGTCAAGTAGCAAAGGCGCGTACTGCTTGATCAACAACTTCTGAAACACAGGCCGGATCCATGGACTGGGCAGATGACAGACCCACGATTTGTATTGTCGGTTTTTGTTGGTACTTGAACACTCAATTTAACGTAAAAGGCGGTAAGAAAATCAAGCAATAGTACTTAAAAACTTGCTCAATTTTATTTGTTTGCTATGTTTTGTATATAAACCATCAACTAGTTGAGTTGAGACTTGAGACGCGCGACAAATAATCAAATTGCGCGATGCACGTAAAAAATGATTTGCGGCGAATCGCATTAACGCTATGTGACAGTTCAGATTTTAGCTGATGCTTATATTAGCCTTGTTCAGATGAAGACGTTTATTGGTATTGAAAAAAAGAAATTCTAAGAAAATTCTAATTTGAATATTGACTATTGAGTATTTTTACGAAAAAAATTTACATATTTTAAGCAATATGTATTCACACTCTCTATACTACAGTAAATATGTCTACTAATGTTGTCAAAATGTATACTCACTCCATTGCTATAGGATGATTGTTTTCTAGCAATGATATATTTATTGCTTTATATTTTGAGTTTTTTCAGAAATAATTTAGACGTTTATATTTTTCAATTATAAAATACTTTAAGATTTCATAACAGAAGAACACACGAAAGACGGAATACTTCAATCAATATTTCATCTTGTACACTATTGCTCGCATTTTTGTACATGTGCTTTATGGAGGTTTTAGCTCGAGCGCAGTTAGAGGCAACGATGGGCGGTTGGCGGCATTGGAGTGCTTTGTCAAAACAAAACTCAGCAACTTCTAAAACAAACGACCAAGGATTTACATTTCATATACACATTCAAGAAGTGAACACCAATCATATACGAGTTTTATACGTATTTATATAAGATATTATATTTGTTAGGTTATGTATGTAAATACAAAGAGGAAATAAATATATAATAATATATCTATATATATGGAGCCTCTTGTGTCCCATCGCACGGACGCTGAGCACGGACTTATGGTGGTACGTACCACTGTGCAAAGTTCTAAAACTTATATAAATTTCGTAAAGTTAAGCATCATTTGGGAACAAGTAATCATCTTAGCAAATATATTCCCAATGGACATATCCATCACGATAGCAAAATACGAATATGTGTGGCAAAAGTGTCGGTAACGGTAGATTGTATTTTATTTTATATGTATTAAACATGTTTATGTGTATATATTTATATATAAATAGCTAATATATTTTATTATAGACTTGGCAAATCAAAAATTCAAAAATAACAAGTAAACCTTGTCAACCGGGTATAAAATGTAAAAATCAGGATGAAATTGCGTTTTATTTACATTATTACCTCGATTATTACACACTCTATGAACATAAATATTGTGTTGTGTAAATCATTTCACTTAAATTATTTGCATAAATTTCATTCATTGACTCAGAATGCAAAGGCATAAGCCATGGCAAACTAAAAATAATGTTTGCCAGGCAAAGCATGTTTTGAAAGAGAGCTTTTCAAGGAGATTTTTGACATACCCTCAAGTCACGTCATCCATTCGTTTGAAAATCGTTTTTATACAATGTGTAAAGGACATATATGCGAGGACCTAGTCGTACTCCGTATATAACATAATATTTTGCTCTTGCCATTACGCATTATTGCAAGTGCTTATATCATATATATTTTATATCGCACTGCGTATACTATATACAAATATGTAAATGTATTATATATACATATCTCGCCGGTATATAAATACTAATAATGAAATATACACTCTCAAACAAGCAGAGAAGTACGCAGGCCGTGTGCCTGTGCATGTAGCAGGACTCAGCGCAATATTCCACCCTCTCCGACTCCGGGGAAGGGGGGGGGGTTGGACAATAGGGTAATAGAGGTGGTTTGAACACAATTGTACATATACTTTTACTGCAATGTCACATACTTTATATATATATATGCATCATACATATTATAATCGTGCGATTGTGTGAATATGTCAGCATTGTACACAATTTTAATGTCGAGTCTACATTATTTTGGTATTTCAAAAGTGCCAGAGAAGCGTCGCGACGTGTGAATGCTGCGAGCTTTTATATTATATATATATATATATGTAGTTATTGTCAGAATTCGAGACAGACGCATCAGCTGATAAAGCGGATTTTATCGTTAAAAATATTTTAATAGGAAAGTACGAAATTTATCGACGTTGCTAAATTGCACACAAACACACACACACACAATTCGCATGTATATACATACGCAATTTGTGCCGACACATGCAATTGTTAAATATAGTGTGTTATAATCTATTATTATTATTATTATTCATATTGTATATTTCTCGATTTTCTGTTTATATTAGGGGCATTTTATTTGTTAATATTTCGAAAAAAATATTTTTTCTGTCAAAGAAAAAACGAAAAGGGAAACAGTACGCAACCAAATTACTCAAATTACAAATTAAAATATTTGTATTTTAATTTAAAAAAATGTATGAATTCCAAAATGCCAGTACCGACCACCAGATGGTGGCTGCGTACTAAGCCGATTTCACCACTTTCCAGTGTCTCTGTCAACTCAACACACACACACACACACACACATTGGAATTGGAATTTCGCCGGTACACGCAAGACGCAACTGCGCCACACACATTTCTCGCTAACAACACACACACACATACACATATGCTCACGTAATTTATATGCGTACACATTTTCACGAACAGTGTAGTAATTTCTCGAAACTTCCATACAAGGTACAAACAGCACACCACTACACGGTACACACACACACACATTTCGTCGAACGACAATTTTTATTAATTGTGTGCGACATCGTCGTTTCGTTTCTTCTTTTTTAATACAACGATAGCTCAAATCTGCTGAAACGTTTCGTGTGTACGCGCGCGTGTATTATAAAACCTAAAAACCTCAATTTTGCCAGACAGCCGTGTTTTAAACTACGCTGCAATTTAAAATAAATAGATTACAAAAATACTGTGTGGTGTGTTTCTCGTCCGTTTCGTTTTTTCTAAAAACGCGTGAGTTTTTTTTTATAATTTTCTGTTCGTGGTAGAAAATAGGCGCCCGTGTGCGAGCACATCTCGAGTAAAATGTCTGTGATTGGTATCGATTTTGGAAATGAATCGTGTTTTGTGGCCGCCGCTAAGGCCGGTGGAATCGAAACATTGGCCAACGACTACAGTTTGAGGGCAACACCGTGAGTATTGCAATTCGTTTTTAGTGATAAATCTTATTCGGGGGTCTGGCGTGTCCGGCCGTAGACAGGATGCTACTTTTATTATACACCAATACAGAATATACATAAATTATGTGAACGCCTGCAAATCAAAGTGAAAAAAAAACGCAGGTGCTTTTCTGATGTTTCTAGAACACGAAAAAGGGCGTATTGACATACGAATTAAACGTAGATTATCGATTTTGTCTTAAATGCAGTAAAATCAAAGTAAAATATTCTAATATTGTATGTCAAATATTACGCATATCATACGAATTCATCGTGACAAGGCCACGTAACCTCAAAAATGTTGCGAAAAAGAGTGGAAAATTTACACGCAAAATAAGCAATGTAATTACTTGGCATATTTATTTCATTGTTCTTGATAGATAATTTCGATCCGATTGCATAGAATCTTCTAGGAACGGAATAGCTGTTTCATTCACCCTCGTTTCACACAGTCCACATTTTCTGATTCTTTAACGTGGAGGCACACACACAAACACACAACGGCCTCGTCAGTCGTCACAATGTGTTCAGTTTATCTATTGAGCACTTTTTCTTCTCATCAATAAAATAACCTCAGAATTTTTAATTGGTCGTTCGCATCAGATTGTGACTAAATATTTGATTGGTATTTCAGAAAAATTGAAAATATATTCTTTATTTGAAGATTTTTGTGTCGCCTAGAAACGAGATCTTCATCGATATGGGAAACAATCCGAAAAAAGGAATGAATAAAAATTATATACTCATCCTCTTTATCGATTCGTCAAAGTGCATTTATTTGCTTTAGTATTGCGCATAAGGTGCCGTTTTATGCTAGGGCGCATTTGAACTGCGTAGCGTATTGATCTTGTCTATCTTCGTTGGAAGAAACAAGAGTTTTTATAGCCATACTATAAATTACTTTGATTTTAAAAGCGTTTTAGAGTCAGTGAAGACATGATATGTAATAATTCCTCTTTTCCCTGTGAGGAACATAGGGAACTCATGATATCCAAATAAAATACTCTAAATAATTTAACTGTGCACAAATTCATTAAAAACCTATAAAGTAGTAACATTATTATCTATTCACACTATTTGGTCAAGTATTTTACATATATAGACAACGACAAGGTTGTATAAATAGCTATTATTTATTGGTATATAAATATTGATCGTTTAGATTATTTATACTGTGCACAGTGCACACACACAATGGACAGATGTTCGTATACCGAACAAGTAATAAAGATGCCTCAGATTTGATATACATACATTTTGGATTATCGCTCTCCCAAACAGTTAATAGGACTTTGAATTCATTTTCGCATACAATTATTCTAAGTATAGCCCACACGGGTCCGGGCTGCCTTGCCTGCCTGCTCTGAAAATTTGTGTAAAATCGGGATAAGCCCTACATCAGAGATTTTCCACAGTTTACCATAAAGATTGAAGAGTAAATCGAAAAATTAGATTTATTATTACTTTAAACAAGTTTTGTTTTCATTTTGTAAGTGGCTTCGGTTTTAATGGTTGCCATGCAAATACAAAACACAGATAAACTACAAATTTAACTCGTCTACGTTGGATACGTTTGATTATCATTGATGGACACAAAATTTGGTTACAAGGTTTAAAAAAAAAAAAAATACATAAATTATAAACCTACTTATAAACAAAACATTAATATTAACATTATTATCAGAAAGAGTAGACATTTTTCGTTTTGATTGTAACTTGTACTTGACAAGTTATTTTAATAGTTGTCAAGTGAAAAAGAAACGCAGATAAAATACAAATTTAACTCGTCTACGTTGGATACGTTCGATTATCAGTGATGGACACAAAATTTGGTGACAGGTTATTAAAAAAGAGGTTAATAAATACTGTTGAGGATTTTAAAAATTGTAGATAATTTAAAGTTATTGATTATATTTTTATTTTTTTGATATTAATTTGAATCCTTTTTTCAAAGAAGATTATTCAAGTTTTTTTAAGTGTTAATTTAATTAGTATTTCTGAAATTTTATGTTTTTATGAAATGAAATAATAGACATTTTAAAAACTACATAAAATACGTCAAAAATATTGTAGACAAAAATGGTGTTGCTCAATATCAACAAATAAATATTTAAAAAAAATCTACAAATAAAATACAAAAAACTCACTTTTAAATATTTTAATTATAAATAAATTGCTATAAAACTAAATATAAAAAATAAAAAAGCTGTACAAACTCTTTGAAATTTTCATAGATAACCATTTTTATATAATTAAATTAGAAATAGTTTTAAAAATACGTTTCCATTTTAATTTCTACTTGACGAGTGGTTTTAATGGCTGTCAAGTAAAAATGAAACGAAGATAAAATACAAATTTAACTCGTCTACGTTGGATACGTTCGATTATCAGTGATGGACACAAAATTTGGTGACAAGGCATAATATTTTAGGTAGCTCTCGTAAAAACCTTTTTTTTCTTATCAATGATTAATTAAATCTATGATCGCAAATCGAATAAAAATACTTCTAAAAAATAATGCCCAAAATTATTTAAAAAAAAATAATTAAGGCTATGTATGGTTAAAAATAGTTACTATAGTGGCTATGTAATCTCAAGAAATAAATAAAAAATGAATATAAAAAACCATTTGAGCGTGTATTCTAATAAATACATATTATACATGCTCGAAGAAATAACCGCACGTTTTTTTTTAGCAATAACATAAAAAGTTTAAATCATTTTCACATATTATAAAATTGTATTAGTTTCCTGTTGGAGATTAAAATTTGCAAATTAAAAAAGTGTATTGTTTATTTGGCAATTTAATTAAAAATAGTGTTTTGATTGTTATTTGTACTGGGCAGCTGTTTTGATAACTGCCAAGTAATAATGAAACGCAGAAAAAACACAAATTTAACTCGTCTACGTTGGATACGTTTGATTATCAGTGATGGACACAAAATTTGGTGACACGGTATTAAAATAAAAATAAAAAACTATAAAAAATATTATTAAAACAGAACTTTAATTTTGTTAATTAACTAAATTATCTAAAATTATGATTGATGCCAGAAATAAATTCAATATAATTTTATATAAAGTTTCAAAATTTATGAGCTTGTTTCCATAATCAAAACTAGTAATATATATAAAACAACAATATATCTCCTTTTGGTTAAAGTAATGTAACAATTTCAACTCATGTTTGCTAACCATTATCCACGTGGTTTGTTCCTCGTAATAATCTATTATTTTATGTTGTATTTTTTTTCTTTAAAATACTTCTTGCAAATTAACCAAAATGTTCTACATAAATATCACACCGGCGCAATATCTGTGCTCTTCTCTCTCTATAGTCTTAAAATAGCCATCATTGCGCGTCGCCCACTTAACTTGCTCGTGTGTGCGTAAAATTCTACTTTGGGACTACATGATCACACCAATGACTCATTAAATAAATCACAAACACAAACACACGTATGCTCCTACTAAAATTGCGCTCTTCGCTACACAGTTAATCTCCAAAAAACAAGCACACACACGTTAACACTATTTTAATTAGAAAACTTGCAAATCTCGCTGAACAGCAATAAAATGCAATTACAAAAAATTGCAATGCATTTATTTAAATGACATATATTTTTTATTAATTAATTTTCATGCGGCAGACGCATTCCAGTAAACAGCTGCGTGTTGCCCGTATAAGTGCGTTTAAAAGAGGAGAAAAAACTTGTTTCAGTCACCATCTAGGGCACAGTTGTTTTTTCTGAATTGCATGTGTAGCACCTAATGTCTCAATTACATAATTAACAAGAATATAAAGAGGTGCTAATCGAAATCATTTCAATTCATTTTTGCAGAGCATGTGTCGCCTTTGCCGGCAAGAAGCGCATCATCGGCGTGGCAGCCAAGAACCAGATGGTCACAAACATGAAGAACACCTTGAGCAATTTTAAACGATTGCTCGGACGTAAATACAATGATCCCCAAGTCCAGAACGAACTTAAGAGCATACCGTACCGTGTCGAAGAGCGTCCAGATGGTGGTATCGGTATTCGTGTTGACTACCTAGAAGAGGAACATGTGTTCTCACCCGAACAGATCACAGCAATGCTTTTTACCAAGCTTAAGGAAACCTCTGCAACGGCATTGCAGGCTCAGGTGAACGACTGTGTCGTTGCTGTACCAGTATTTTATACGAATGCTGAGCGTATGGCTTTGTTAAATGCTGCCACTGTTGGTGGTTTGAATGTCCTACGTCTGATCAACGAGACAACAGCTATTGCTCTGTCGTACGGTTTCTACAAGACCGATTTGCCATTGCCCGAGGAGAAGCCACGCAACGTGATCTTTGTTGATTTCGGCAATGCTTCGTTACAGGTGTCTGCGGTAGCATTCAACAAAGGAAAGCTCAAGATGTTGTGCAGTTCTTGGGACCAGATTGGAGGTCGGGACTTTGATGCCATTCTGGCTGATAAATTCGCCGAAGACATTAATACCAAGTACAAGGTGAATGCAAAGACAAACGCTCGTGCGTACTTGCGTTTGCTGACCGAGGTCGAGAAGATCAAGAAACAAATGTCAGCCAACAGCACAAAGTTGCCGTTGAACATTGAGTGCTTCATGGAGGAAATTGATGTGCATTCCAGTATGGCTCGTCCTGAGATGGAGGAGTTGTGCGCGAATCTGTTGAAGCGTACCGAAGCCACGTTCCGCAAATGCTTTGTGGACTCGAGTAAGTAGCAAAAAGCGTCTGAGATACCCTTTATTTTAATAATAATATTTTTTTTTAGAATTGACCCATGATGAAATCTTTGCCGTCGAGGTGGTCGGAGGCAGTACTCGCATTCCAGCGGTGAAAGCCCTGATCGAGCAAATCTTTAACAAGCCAGTTTGCACTACTCTCAATCTTGACGAGGCCGTTTCACGTGGTGCTGCCTTACAGTGTGCCATTATGTCACCGGCAGTGCGTGTACGTGATTTCAGTGTCACCGATATTCAGAACTACACAGTGAACGTTAGCTGGGACGGTGAGGGTGGTCAGACCGGTGAAATGGAAGTGTTCCCTGCCTATCATGCAGCACCGTTTAGCCGTCTCTTGACACTGTTCCGTCGTGATGCATTCAATATGCAGATCTTCTATGCTGACCCGGCCACTTTCCCGGATCCATCAATTGGTCGCTGGCGCGTCAAGGACGTGAAGCCAAACACAAACAACGGTGAATCGCAAGAGGTTAAAATCAAAGTTCGCATCAACACTAACGGTATTGTGATGATCTCGAGCGCTACGATGGTTGACAAGAAAGATGGTGGTGATGCTGATGCTGATACAGATGCCGCCACCTCTGAGTCCATGGAAACCCAAGAGGTAAGATATATGCGTAGAGAATATTATCCGTATGTATGTGGTTCTTATCTTGTTGTTGTTCTCGTTGATGTGGTGCGTGCACACGCAGTTTTTTGTCCTTACCACTAGCTTTCATATACTTGCCGCTAGCAAAACAAAAAAAACATTTATTTCATTTGCGTCTGCTGCACCAAAACAAAACCACAACAAAAAAAACATTGCATCTCATAACGTATTCTCGCTTCGATATGTTTGTTTCACATTTTTCACAGGAAGAGTATCGGCATGCTGGTGCGGAAGACGGTTACCAGCCGATCCCACAGTCACCGACATCCGAGGCAGCGGCTGCTGCTGCTGCTGCTGCCGGAGGGCCAGGGTGGGCGCAGCGTGTTAAAGGATGGTTTTCTTCGGTACGTTTTCGTGTTCCGTTTTTATCATGTGTGAGCGCATCTTAGCATCTCTCCACCATCACAACCGCTTGCCTGCCCCCTGGCTCCACAAAAAAATAATAAACAAATGCCTAGAATTCACAGTTCGAATGTTCTGTTGTTGTTTTTGCTGTTGTTGTTGTTGTTATTATTGTTCTATGTATTGTATTATTTTTATTTATTTCGTTGTAGGTGTTTCATCTTGTATTATTTGTTTGTTGTTATTGTTGTTGTATTCATTATTATGAATGAGAGAGAACAAGCTCGTAAGAAAGAACAGTTGAAGTTGCTTTTGTTGTTGTTTATGTATGTATGAATGTTGTTGTTGTCTTTTCTTGTACGCCTGGCATACATATACTTAGAGCGAGAGAGTCGTATTTGTGGGGCAGGCAGCCGTTGTACTTTGCCAAGAAATTCAGACCGTGTTGTATTTACAGGGAACTACTGATGACTCGAAAAATAAGGACAAGAAGAAGAAACCTTCCGCTAAGGTGATAGAGCTACCATTAGAGGCTAAGACGCACGGCTACACGCCAACCGAGCTACAGAACTACCAGGAGCAAGAGGTGAGTAATATTTATAATTCTATATATATATACTAACGCGCTACATTGATCTTTGGTCTTTAAAGCTATATTGGTCTGACTATAGTTTCTATAAAATAGCTAGAGTACCTGTAAAATTCCAATTTAACTGCAGTCCGAGTTGTCGGCAATTATCCGAATGACTTGGACACATACTTTGGAAACAAACCTAGTTTCGTATCATATCTAAAACGAAGTTTTTTTTTTAAATTTACAGTGGAAGATGATCCAGAACGACCAGGAAGAGAAGGAACGTCTGGACGCTCGGAACGCACTCGAGGAGTACGTGTACGAGATGCGTGAGAAACTCGCCGAAGACGGTCAAATGGCCGAATTCGTTGTCGAGCAGACCCGTCAAAGTATTTGCGACCAACTCAATGATCTTGAGAATTGGCTGTACGAAGAGGGCGAGGACTGTGAAAAGGATCAGTACAAATCTAAGTTGAACACTTTGCACAGTGTCACAGATCCGATTAAGGCCCGTAGCATCGAACACGAGCAACAGCCTAACGAATTCAAGCAATTGGGCCACGCCATTCAGATGGCACGCAAGGCTGTCAACGAGTACCGTGAGGGCAGCGTTCGTTATGATCATCTCACTGAAACCGAGATCTTGAACATTTCCGAGGCCGCAGATCGTACACAAAAGTGGCACGATGACCAAATTGGCAAGTACAAGGCATCACCAAAGACCGTTGATCCACCAATTAAGACGAACGAGATCCGCCACGAATTGCAAACATTGAACGTTTGCCTGAACTCGGTGCTGAACCGACCAAAGCCAACGCCACCAGCTCCACCCGCAGACACTACAAATACGTCAGCAGACAAACAAACGAAAGATGACCAGCAGGATGCCGAGCCAACGCTCAGCGAAGACAAAATGGACGTAGAATAAATCAGTCGAATTATATCTATATAAATTAAAAACAATACATACTACTAAACAAACACACACACGTAAAACTCTCACACACACAAACACTTTACATAATTACATAATTTTACAAAACAGAAATAATTTATGAATTCTCTCATTTAATCTCTTTCTCCGCATAAAACATAAAACAAAAGCAAACACAAACCAACAACACCATCAAAACCAACCCAACCACCAGCACACCACATATTCCAAGACATTTTTAAGTACATATTTATTGAATTTATTTGAATTACAAAATATTTATAATATTATGCATAATTACGGTTATTTCGATATATAACATTGCCGTGCGTTTAGTTATTGCGCATTTCTAGGGTGTATATGTGTGTGTGCGGGAGGTGATTGGTAAATGGTTTTAGGACTTTGAAGTTGTGTGCCGGAGAGATTGAGTGTTTTTTCTCATCGTTTATTTGTAAAAATACACTAAGCTGTCGTTTAAAATGTAAAAATACGCATTTGAGTTTTCTTTAAATTTGTATTGGATTTGGGCATTTTATTACGTAAGTTATAAATGGGTAAGTTTATTTTTTGTGTAAAGGAACATATAAAAATTCACAATAAAGTGTATAAGCCATAGACTAAAGTCCCAATACGAGGTAAATCATTTATCTGTGTGTCACTTTTCACTAATGGTTTGTATAACACTATCCCTATTAGTAATTATTATCATTTTTTTAAATTATAATTTTTATTTTTATTATTTTTAGTTATTTTTAGCTTAAAAATACTTCAATAGAATACGGAATTTTGATTTACGGGGTTTTTAAAAACATTATTTTGATTTGAAATACTTAAATTCAAGCCCAACCCCGTTTTTACCACTGTTCTTATCGGTTCAAGTGGGTGGGTGATAATGGGAAGGGGTACAAACTCACTCACTGACCACTGTACCCTGAAGCGTTGTCGGTTGATTTTCGGACATCTAAACTGGGCGAACTGAGGGTGACATTTTGCTACTGCTCATTAGGCATCATGTCCTTTTCCAAAGGGTTTCCCAAAGTGAGCGTGTTAATATCTGCCCAAGCAACTTTTTTGATTAGAAAAAGTAAGTTATATTTAAAAAGCGTGTAATGTAAATTTTTAAAATTTTCGATTTTATAGGTATATAAATAATATATATAAGTTTATGTATGTGTATGATATATGTATATATAAAAAAGAGAGAGAGAGGAGAATAAAGCCAAGCTAATCGTGTGATTATCTGTATAGTGGGATGGGGTCCCGTATTACTTCCTTCTTCCTCTCGATAGCCTCGTTGTGACCACTATATCCCTCTACATGGATACCTGGAACTGATTATATATAAATAATTAGCTATACACATTAAATCCCCAACAAACCAAAGCCATTTCATTTCGTTCTCTAAAATCGCAATATCGATCTGTGTGCATCCTCTTTCGGTTTGGGAAATCCCTTTTACCTATGTTCGAAAAGTTTTCCAATTAATCCTTTTCCATGGAAAATAAATACACACACATAAACACGCTTACACACCTAAGCGGAAGCACGAGCGCGCAATTGAATATATCCATACCCCCGAGCAAAGCAGCAACGCGAGCGTGCGGCTGCGGGTGTATTTTGAAATAATGTCGCCAACATGAAAGCGCCCACCACCCCTTCGCCAGCAGCAGGCTACCCATTCTCTACAAAAAGATTAAAATCTACAGTACGAATTGGGGATTTAGACACATAAATAAGGATCAAGGTTAAAATAAATAATTTCACCTGTATTCACACACAGCGCCACAGTGTGTGTTTGTAGTCGTCGAAATAATGGTTTGCGCTCCACTTGAGGAAATTTAGTCTAAGTTGGATGTTTTTTCTGGTTGTTCTCGATGCAGGAAACTAAGCCACCACACACATACAGGCAGCCCACATCCCACACCCACATATATATATATATATATATATGTATATATATATATATATATATATAAATTGTAATCGCAAAAGACTTATCAATTGTTCGGCAGCCACACGAGAAATGGTGGTTGTATTATTAATTATATATAGTAGGTGCTCACCTTCGCCGCACCCTCCGGAGTCCGGAATCGCAGAGCGCAGCAAGGTCGTTCCGTGTGTGCTGTGTGTGTCGTCGAAAAGAGAACGCGATACTAATCTCAGCTATATATTTATATGTACATATTTTCCTATTACCGTAAAACTGTGTGTATCAGATTAATGCGCGCGCAAGCGAGTGAGCGCGAGCGGATAAAAGTTTTCTCATTTAGTAATTTGTCATAATAAGTCACGAACACACATGCGCGCACGTACTGAATTAAGCTATTGCCGTAATATTTAGAGTATATTAGATTAAAGGGTCTCGGCGAAGCAGCACGCTTGCGTGAGCGCAGCTTTTCTGGTGACGGTCAAGGGGCATTCTCTGATAACTTAATTGGAAGATGTCCTCGTGAAATCGCATACGTTTGGAAGTCATGTTTTATTCCTTAGTTTTATTTATACTCATTTTTTTAAATTTTAACTTTTTGAGGTTTTTGGTGGTACTTTTTGGCCAAAAAGTTTAGTTTGATAAAATATACAGAACGAACCAAAAAGATCTTAAAAAATGTTTAAATTTTTTTCTTCATTTTGTGTCATAATGCTCATAGCCATTTGTAACATATACAACAGATACACCCAGCATCTAAAAAATAGAAGTGCAAATATTAAGAGTATTTTTATGCTAACTATGATAAACTATTATAAATTAAAGAAATAAAGCCCCCTTTCCGGATTTTGTGTAACGGTATGCGATTTCACGTGAAATATGGATCCTTTGGCCAATAATGCAGTTGCACTTAAATGCGCACTTGACAGGCCTTGTTTTCTTTTCTGATATAACGTATTTTCGATGCTACCTTGGATTTGGTTAAAAAATGGTTTACTAATGTATTTTAGTGTGCTGAAAATGGCCCCAAAGTCTTTTTTATGGCATTATCAACCTGAATCTCTTTTGTTGATTAGAATTTAGATCATATTTAAATGTATGTTTTTATGTAATTCACTTCAAATGTAGATCCGGCATTATGCATATTTATATGAAACATATAACGGTGACAGATAATTATGACAGCTGATTCAGCCATGGGTCGTAACTTGTAACACCGTATTTTAGCAATAAGGGTTAACGCAAGTGTGTTTATATATTATTATAAGAAAATTGATTGAAATTCCTCATAATCTGCTCTTGAAATATGTGCGTATCCTCCTTCTCCCTAATAAAGTAATGTACTTGCTGCGTTGAGCTTTGTATCGTATAACGTATACGTCTCAGTTCTAACGGGCAGACATGGGGGAGAATGGAGTTTGTATATATGTTTGCGGCAGATACGCATGTGTCGTTCCGGTCTGGTGCGTTGTGTTATGCACAACCCTTTAAACACAAATATATATATATATATATATGTAATATAAGAATATTTGCTAATATCAAGAT
>JAAAKO020047953.1:0-11408 GCA_010015015.2 Bolitophila cinerea
ATCCGAGCAATTTTTTACTAGTAAAAAATCCGAGCAATTTTTTACTAGTAAAAAATCCGAGCAATTTTTTACTAGTAAAAAATCCGAGCAATTTTTTACTAGTATTTTTACTAGTAAAGATCCAGATCATTAACTAGCATAAAAAACCAGAGAAACTACTAATTATTAGAAATAAGATTTTACTTAACTAATTGATTATATATACTCTACTAAATTTAGTCCTTTACAGTTGATGTACCTATTGTAATAAACCCTAATAAATTGATAAATAAATTTATACGAAGTAACTACATTTTTATTTATTATATAATTAAACTATAATTGTATACAATTTCGAGACAAACGAGAATAACATTCGCAATCGATTCATTTTTATATCTATCACAATAATTTAAAAAAAAAACATTTTTAGGCTATTATAAATATGTGTTTTATAAAATAAATCTAATTTCACAAAACTATTGCAATACTGATGTCTTGGATGTTATATGTGTGTATAATGTATAGTTAGAATTAAACGAAACAAATTATATGCATTTAAATTAAGTAGATATTATTATAATAAGTAAATATTATTATCTGGAATGCGTCAATTCAACATTTACTAAATCCAAATAGTGAATATTTTGAGCTACTCACGATTCGAACTGGAATCAAAATATCATATATAAATTGAAATCATAATGCATAATTTTTATTTTATGGGCATCAGACTTTATTGCGGCTAATAAAAAAATGTGAATATTCTCTATTTAATTGATTATTTTAGACTCTAAGATGACATTATTCATGTCTAAAATAGTCAATGTTCAAATATTAAACAGTTTTGATTAGGTGTGTAGTTTATATATTATATTATGTTTCTGAAATGTCATACAAAATTGGCACTGTTAAAAATTCTTAAAATATATTTATATATTTTACGTTGCTAGTGATTTGAATTAATCTGTGTCCGTTTTTTGATGTTTTTGTTTGGTTTATTTAACAGATTTCTGATTCACTCTTGATTCAAATACGAATTCAATTGTTATAAGTTATATTATGCTTCTATTGAAGTTGATATGTACTTGCCTACGTACATTTACAGACACGGTTATATTTTACTTGATTTCGTGTGTGCACATATAATATATTTATATTATTGCATTTGCATTCATTACCTGATGCTGCCGACGAATTAAAATTATACGGTTTTAAATATCACTACAATGACTACAACTAAAACAGTGTTTTTTAAACATTATTACGATGGTTGTAATTACTACAAAGATAAAAATTGCTTTCCTAATTCTGATTAAAATGTGTTAATGTTTAATTATAAACGGTGTCAATGTTATGGATTATCAGTATAGTTTTCTGTATACTTAAATTTGTGCCAAAAGCTACATTTATCTATTTAATTGTCAATTTCTCTACAATGTAATTCTGTATCTGAAATTACGTTGAGCTCGAACACATACAAAAATACGCAAAACGTTAAGAAAATTGTATAATTTTGTTGGGTAAATTTGGAATTTTAAAATGAAAGGCCATTTTATAGCAGATGACATAAGAACTTTTAAAGTTTAGGATTGAATAATATTTATTCTATTGCAAATAAGTCATAGTAAATGCGATTATGCATCAGAAAAAACATGTAAATAGTGTTAACATTAAAGTGCTGTATAAATAACAAAAAAAACATAAGTTTATATATAATAAATTTGAATCCTAATAAAAATATTTAAAATAAATAATATATATATGTAAATTTTATATATATAAGTGTGTATGTGTCTGTAATATCATTTTATAAACTTTAAAAGTTCAATTTAAGAAGTACTGTCCTTCCGCATGTGCATTTCGCTGATGTCCAGGTCCGATTCAATCGAATGAATGGAATCACTCTTCGTTTTTTGGAAATTGAACTGACCCCTACTCCTGAATGCGGTAAGCTGTGAAACATAAATACAAACAATAAGGAAATATATTTTTCAGGGGGTTTATATACCGGCATGCAGGAACTGATTTTATAATTCATGCATTCTCGTTATATTTTTGTAAGTTTTTAATGTTTGAATAACCTTTTTTAAGAACACATACAAGTATGGAGTAAAAAATTAGAAATAAATGAGTCTATTAAACTCTGTACTTTCCGGTGAGGTGAATTAATTTCAAGAGACTTAATCTCACAGACATTGTGCATTATTGTCACCGTGTATTTTGTTGTTGTATTTTTGTTTTTAAATAATGAGACTAAACGTCAGGAAATTGAGACTTGTTCTCACGAAAAATACTGAAAATATTGCACAGGCCGAATGTGACTTATTCTCAAGAGACTTTATGCCAGGAAAATCGTGAGAGTAATACACAGGCGGACTGTGACTTATTCTCAAGAGACTTAACGACACTAAAAAATCGCGAGAGCAATGCACAGGCGGACTGTGACTTTTTGTCATGACGTTTAGTCTCTTGAGAATAAGTCACAGCCAGCATGTGCATTTCTCTCACTATTTTTTGGAGTTAATTCACTTGAGAATAAGTCAAAAGCCAGTTGTGACTTTTCGTCACAATTTTTTGGTGACGTTAAGTCTCTTGAGAATAATGCACAGCGCCGTACTTAACCTTAACTTATATAAACACGACATTAGAAAAAATTGTAATTAATTGTAAAAATATTTTAAAATATTATAGGGAAATAGAAAAAAAAATAAAATTTCAACAAAAAATATGCACATTTAGACAATTTCACTAATTAATGAAATCTATCCTTTTAAATTTTCTAAAAAAAATATGTTTTTGGTAAATAAAAATAATCAACAGGTTTTAATACATATATAAAAACACCAGAGATAGAGAGAGAAACATGCCCAACAATCCAGCGTATTTAAAAAAAAAAACATTCAAACTAAACAATTACTTCCAATTTCCCAAAACATGCATTACGAAAAAAACTAAAAATACGTGCAACTATGTTAAAAAACCAAGCTAATTCCATTTAATAAAACTTAAGGGACGTTTTAACAGTAAAAACAATTCGTATCCTAGTCAAAGAATTATAGTAGGCATTCTGTAAAAAAAGTAAATCAAGCACTTAATGCTGTTTAGTTAATGACCTGCGCGTCGTTGCTTATTAACCAATCCACTTCCATGGTTCAGTTTCGGGGCTTGTTATTGGCGTTGGGAACTAGAATTATGTTTTTTTTGTATATTTAGAAGAGCCATCATCGAACAGAAACATTTATATGTGTGTAGTTAGTTATTGTCCTATTGGTACTGAACAAAGTACACTACGTCAAATTTGTTTTGTGCGTATAAAAGCAAATTAGTGGAGAAATTATTTACAGTATGTGTGTTTTTATATAAAAGTGTATAAGCGGAAAAGTGTGTTAAATACAACAGCACTTCAACGGAACCAATAGAGTTCGTATGTATGTAAGATATATGTTCTTACCTCTGCCTTAAGATCTGCCACTTTGTCCTGTAAGTCTCTTACTCTGTCAGATTCGTCTAAGTTTGATCGGAGTTCACCTTCAGCAAGCATTTCAGAATTCTGAAATGATTTTTGTTTGTAATGATAATTTTGTTTTTGCCGCTCGTAATAATTACCTTTGTTTCTAATCTAGAGATTTCTTGTTTAAGCTCTGCAACCGTTTGACTTTGCTCCGTAAACTTTATTTTTACGTTCATTAGTTCGTCTTTCATCCGAGACTCCAGGTCACAGTACCTGTGGAAAATAATAGTATTAATATTAATAAAACATTTTTTTAAAAAGCTATGTCGTAACATTTTAATTTTGTTTGTAATTACACAATCTGAACGTACAATTGATAACATAAAAAGGATTACAAGGTATTGTTTTGGTTAAATGATACAATTGGCCGAATTAAATGAATGGCCGAATCACAATTAGCCAAATGGTACGATTGGCTGAATGATACGATTGGTCAAATCTCGATTGGCTGAATTTAAAAAAAAAAACAATCAAAAACCGATTCGGCCAATCGAAATTTGGCCAATTGTATCATTCGGCCAATCGTAAACGGCCAATCGTGAACGGCCAATCGTATCATTCGGCCAATCGTAATTTGGCCAATCGTATCATTCGGCCAATCGTATCTTTTGGCCAATCGGTTTTTGGTCAATCGAGTGACACCGAATTTAAACATAAATTAATGTAATTCGAAACACAACTGAATACAAATTATGAGAACATTTTTGTCCATCAAATTACCTGTGCTGTTGTTCTCTAGCCTTATTAGCCATATCCTTTTCTCTGGTCAGCGCAGAATCGAGCTCTTCTTTGACCTTTTTGCTTTCTTCGTCCTGTCGCCGGAGTTGATTTGTGGAAACTTGCACCTGGGTTTCCAGCTCCATGACCTTCAGTCGTAGCTCCTTTAGTTCTGTTAACGTTTCCATTTCGCGTATTCGAGTCGTCATCAATTCTTCTTCAACCTTCTGTAGTTCGTTTGACTTGGAGTTATCCCAAAACAAGAGTTTCTTAGGCGTTGAGTCCGGTGCCTGAGCATTGTCGTTGCGGTGTTCCTGTTATGGTCATTAGTTAATTATAAATAAACCATATCAAAATAATGTATGTTATATAATTTACTTGAAGTTGCCTCTGCCATTGTGTGCTAAGCTCTTGCACACGCTGCTTAAGATCTTTCAGTGATAGACTCGCCTCGGCCTCTCTCAACTTGCTGGCAATTAGTTCATCCTGCAAATGTGCAACGGAATTATCCGGTGTAGTTTCACGCAACGTTTTCTTGTCCTCTTCGAGTTCTTCGATTTTCGTTTTGAGACTCCTTATCGTATCTTCACTTTCGGCCAAACCCTGTCGAACCTTAACCAATTCCTCCAGCAAACAGCTGACCATCTCGTCACGTTGCTTTAACGCTTCTTCTTTCATGCACAACTCATCTATGGAATCTTGCCGGGAGTTATTCTAAAAGTTATTTTTATTATAGATTTTTACAATATTATTGCAACGACAAGAATATCAAAAAAAAACATAAAATAAATAATACACAAAATGTTAATAACTTTACTTACAGTATCAATGGAAATTTCTTGAAGCTGTCCGCATTGTATATAGACAAATAACACAAAAGTAGCGTGTAGAGAGGAAGGAAATAGTATATTGTTAGAACCACCACCATTAAATGAAACAATACAACAATCTTTGTAAACTTACGTTCTCTTGAAGTCTAATGCTAAGACCTCTAACCTCTTCGTTGGCATTTTCGAGTTGATGCGAAATCTCTAAATGTGATCGTCGCAATATCAAAAGTTCCGATTGAATAGCATAGCTTGTCTCTTCCTCTTCGGCACGCGAAACCTGACCACGAACTAGTCGATCGGCCAGCTCGGCGCTTTCGGCTTCAAGTAGTTCGTTACGCTTCTTCAAGAGTCGGTTTTCGCTTCGCAAGCGCTGAAATACGTAAAATCTTTATATTTGTTTAAAAATTTGAATTATAGGTGAGAGCTCACTCTAAGCTCGACCATCTCCTCCTGTTCTTTTTTCTTCAAGTCTGTGTACTCTTTCTCCATTTTCTTCATTTTCTTGGTGTTGATCTTCATTGTAAACGCTAAATTAAATAGTACGTCCGGATCGCTTTCGATTCTTAGTGGAAGTTCCTTTTGGAAGTACTGCAAACAGAAAATAATGTAATGTTGGAAGTTCTTTGAAGCTCATATTTTCAAATAAACCTTAAGCATTGCTTCCATGTCCTGTGACAATAGATTTTCTCTGCCAAGAACCAAAAAAGCTAAGGCCATTTTAAAAATGAACTCCATGCCTTCGCTGAGGAACACATCCATCACGCGACAACTCGTTGTCAGTGTAAATGTGGTCGTGTACAGTGTCAGGAACCAACTAGAAGCGTACATCGAAGTCTGGAACCCCTGCGACTGGAAGTGCACATGTAACTCGGGCAGTTGCTCCAACACCAAGTTCTCAAGCTGATACATGCACAGGCCTAATTCGGCCATCGATGGCTTGAACATATCACGCATACGATGCTGTTGCATTATCTGTACCAGCACGGCAAATGCTTCCTCTTCGGGCATCTATACTCAAAAAAAATCAAATCAATAATATGTTTAACAATAGATTTGTATTTTAATTACCTGCATTAACAGCAGACCTACGATGAAACCGCTTCCTTGGCAATAGCCCACTTCTCGATCATGCAGTGAATATGCTTTCATAACGTTGAACAAAGCCTCCTGTAAACACAAATACAAAATAGAATTAATAGTGCTTTAAATAACCAACTACTACAACTACCAATCAATACAAAAACACAAAACTTCGTCAACTCCAATAATAAAAACTACTATCAAAATACAAAAATACATCCACAATCCTGTGAAGTGGATCATTCAAGGACGATATATATATTACTCCGTGGGATCATTTAAATTAAATTTAACTAAACTATCAACTCACACCCACAATCACAACACAAGAACATAGCAACAGTAATCGAAAGAAACAATAAAAATACTCAAAACCTTTCAATTCCCGATTTTCGAGAAAAAGAACAGTCTGGCCAAACCAAACCGCGGCACCGCCGATCGCGTTCAAAATCGGCAAAATCTAACAAAAATGTTAAAAAAAACAGCTGACGAAAACCTTATATCCGAATTAATATGAATTTTTTGCAATTTGGAACATGAACGGATACTATATAACAAAATATCAGAATTTCCCAGGAACGAAAAATAGAAATAGAAACTTACACCTGCCCAATTCCAGAGAATACCGATACGATAAATATGGATCTTACAAAAAAAGCTAAACATGGGAGGAGGTGGACTTTTGAGGCAAAAACAAATGCGGGCCGGTATTTTGTCAAATGCAGTATATTTGCGCGGTATAGGACAGTATATTTACGCGGTATAGGACAAATGCGGCAATTTTTAAAATTACAAATGCGACACATGACAAATGATGAGGCACAGACAAATGGGGCAGGGCTATTTTGCCAGATGCGGTATATGGTATTTGCGTTTTAAGACAAATGAGGCTATTCTAAAAATGAGAAAATGTTATTGTATTTTCGCATTTAACCGTGCCGCATTTGTCATGTGCCTCATTTTCCAAATGGCCTCGCCTCATTTGTCATCTGTCTTAGACTCATTTGTCTAATGCCCATTTGTCTTTATCGCACATGTCTTTGCAGAATCTGTCTTTGCCTCAAAAGTCACACCACCGGCCTTAAATACTTGTAAAGGAAAATCTGAAGGTCCGGATAAAATAACTTACAACATGGTCAAAAACTATCGGCAATAAAAACATTCTCCTGAAGGTCTATAATATACTATGGAACAATCGTATATTCCCAGAAAAAAAGAAAGAAAGTCACATAATTCCCATTCCGAAGTTTTTACTAATGTTGTAAGCAAAGTAATGGAAAAACTTGTGATCTCACGACTAGTGTGACAAGTGGTCTGGATACCAATCAGTATTCCGGCAAAAAAGATTCATTCAGACTATCGACAACCTACTGATCCTTCAAACCTATATACTAAACAAAATACATACATATATATATATATATATATTTAAATTATTTCTTTGTAACTATTACTTTGTATTAATTAATTATATTATATTGTAAAATCTCACGAAATAATAAACAATACAAAAGTAGAGAGTAGATATAGATAAATGACCTTATGTGAATAAAACAGACTTTTAGAGACATGGTCCAAAAATAGAGACCAAGTCTCTAAATAGAGACCAACGATGCCTGCAAGCAGAGGCAAAAGCTACTCTGCACGCAGGCTTTAGAGGCAGCTGAGGTGCAGTTTGAGTGCAAACTTTGCACGTAATCTGCACGCAAACACGGTGAATTTCTCGTCCAAAGTCTGCACGCAAAATGCACGCAGGGTTGAATGGCAGCTTAAGTGTAAATTACGTGCAAAGTTTTCACGGAAGCGTGAGGTGCATTTTGAGTGCAAACTTTTCACGTGCAGTTCTCGTGCAAGGTCTGAACGCAAATTGCAATTTGTGCAGTTGTGCCTGGGCGTTTTCAACACGGACGGACTTGAGTCCATGTGTCTCACGTTACATTTCACAGACATTTGTACGTAGCATTGGCAGGCTTATATCAGTCCCAGTCTTTGGGACCGGGTCCAAGAAAAATGTTTGTAAAGTGTCACAACGAAGTAAATGTTTGAATTCACAGACACAATTGCAGTGATCCAGTTTGCGTGCAATTTATCGAAAAATGCTTTACGTGCTTTTTAGTTGACGCACCCAAAATAAAGCTTAAAATAAAAAAAATACTGCTTTAGCGTAGATAAAATATAAATTTAAATTTACTTGTCCTAGTCCGTCCTTCTCCTTGAAGAAATCGTGCTCCGGATAGGTTCGGGCTATGTCTCGCCTAATGACCTTCTCGCATGCGGACGTTGCTTTGATGTAGTCCGCATATTGCTTCTTATCAGCCTCACTGGCACAACAAAGCAACTGCCATACAATTGCTCTAAAATGATGAGGAATTCCTTTGCGAACCAGATCACGGACAGGTGGTGTTTTGCGCTTAAGACTGCCGTCCCAATCAGTGACTATGGCCGCCCATGTTGACCAAATATCCTCTTCGCCACCGCCGGAAGCACCTATACGAAAGAAACCATATTGATTAGAGAAACTTCAGTTAATTTAGTAATCGGGACCCACCTGAATTCAAACTGATCTGACTTGTGTCGGAGCTTTTCCGACTGTGTGCCGAACTCTGCAAAGAATTCAAGCTTTTCGCATCGCTTTCAATCAATTTGTTGGCAGCCTCAAGTTTGGCCAGCAAACTTAGTTCAGACGTCGGAAGTCCTTCTGCCGGCGGTGCTGCATCCATTGTACGAACGTTGGTAGTATCACTTTCAGACGTTGCCAGTGTCATTGCTCGCTCAACTCAATCGATTGGTAGGATGGTTTTTAGCGGTGTCTTTTGCAAGTATTTGTAAAGAAAATATATGCAAATGACAAATACTCTCGTAATTTGTGGCAGGAGGAGGTATGTAAAATACTTTTGTGGTTTTTTATGGAATGACTTGATTTTTTCTATAAAATACTGTGATGTTTATCGAACAGATTCAGTCATGTTGTCGCCTGCATGTGGATTTATGTCCAACGAGTACATCATCTGTGCCAGTCCTGCAAATATATAAAACAAATATGTAAGACATTAATAAAAACAGAGCATTGATTGATTAAAGACAGCACACGACATTTGCACTTTTTATGGTTTACATAACCCACATTGATAGCCGAATATAAATATTTACATTAAAATCACAGAACCGTAAATTCGTTTAATATTTGTTTTGTATTTGTTTTTTTATTATTCCATTCGGCAAACGAATTAAATCAAATATCATCAGTTTTATTTTCGTGAATGACCCAGTTTTTAATCACACATTGTGAACTCGAAAGCATTTTTACGTGAACGCACTTGAAGACGAATTGTTTTGAATTGTTTGCACCATATGACACAAACAATCACAGGTACAAAAAAAAGGTAGTATTATATGCATGCGCATTGTTATTATCAAAAAAACTGTAAAATCATATCTAGTTTTTAGAGATAAATAAAATGTACTTTTAAATGTAGATATTTATACAGAAATCAATAACTAAGGCAGAGAACAAATACTTCTTTAAAATGACTCTGCTAAAGAGAATACAAACCACATGGCACAATGAAGTACGAATATATATTAGGCGGTATTTAAATCATGCATATATAGACTATAATTACATATGAATTCGAATTTAAACATAATATATTATATATATACAATACATATACCTATATATATACATATATATATCATTGTACAGATCTAAAATGCGTGAGTCACTTCAAGAGTCAAGACCACTTAATTTTTTATCGGAACCTCTTTTTCGTTGAAGTGCTTTGCTTGTGCGATGATTTTTTTTGAATAATATATCGTACTACAATTATAATATACAATACTTTAACCAATTTTACTTTCTCTTGATATCTAAATATATGTAAATATATATATTGCCTTCTAATTTAGATAGAAATAATCAAACAATATTTATCCTCTTTTCCTTCGAGATAAATAAAACTATATCATAAATCAAGGCGACTTTACTTTGACTAAACTCTAGAGGTACAGCAAATTTTAATTGAATAAATCGAATCAGTTTTATTTTAAAAAAAATTAAAAGCAGAAATTAATATACTAATGGCTATCCAAAATTATGCTTATTGTCAATGCAAAGCCAGTTTGGAAATATATAGTGGCCAGAAGAGATGGGTGAAGTTTATAGATATATATATATAAGTTTTACGTTAGGCACAAGAACACGTAAAGCACAACACAAATAAAACTTAATTAACCACACCTTTTGCTGCTACAGCTTTGCGTCATTACTAACCGGTAGAAACTAGAAACATGGTGTCTAAAATCAAACCCCTATTTTTTTGGTTCTCTTCTAATTTTTCAAGCTCATTAGCTAAAAAATATATTAAGGATGAAATATATATAATAATAACACCTAATTTCAATAATTATATAATAATTAAATAAATAATATTAATATTAATACGTGTAGCATCATTAGAAAAAATCATAGACAATAATATATAGTAATAATAATCCAAAATGCTAATATACAAATTATTAAATCCAGGATCGAATTATAGTCTAATAATGATGACGTAGAACCAGTGGACCATCTTAGGAGAAAGCACCAAGACCTTCCAAAAGCTTTCCGATTGACCAAAATACGTTGGTGGTCTTGACGAGCTTATTGTCCAAGTGGTATTTCTAAGAGAGTTTACTGTTGAGTATCACACATAAGTATATTACTTTAAAAAACTCTGGATGGGGTTAGACCCGAAAATAATGGTCCGAAGACCATCAATCCTGGTCCTTCTTGTAAAAGTATGACTTTGGTCGTACCGGGGTTAACACAAAAAAAAACAAGTTTGTCACACCATTGAGAGATAGTGTTCAGAGCATTCTGCATAAGATCGGATAGTACACTAGCGTATTTTCCTGAGAAAATAATAGCTATGTCATCGGAATAAGCAAGGGTTTTGAAGCATCTCTCATTGAGTATAACAATGAGATCATTGACAACCATACTCCATAACAAGGGAGATAGAAACCCACCTTGAGGGTTGCCTCTTTTAGCAATGACTTTACCCGTATCATAGTGGACGATCCTGTGCTAAAGCATAGAGTCAATCGATCAATTAACCGTCGGGCAGACGTGGTGAGATGCGCAAGCGTTTTAAACGGTCTCAAAGGATACGTTATTAAATGCACCCTCGATGTCAAGGAAAGTTCCTAGGAACATTTCTTTATCGTTCAAAGATTTTAAATATTTATTATAATTTTTTCTGATTGTTGGTGTAATGGGAATTAAGTCATGACCTCGTCTCTGA
>JAAAKO020047964.1:0-11406 GCA_010015015.2 Bolitophila cinerea
TATATTGGAAAGGCTTGCAGGTTGCCACCCCTTATTTATTTTGATCACTACTCGTCATAAAATCATCGTATTTTAAATATATAATATACGTTAAAAAGAGGCAGTAAAAAGCTTCAAACCTAATATACAAATCTTTTGAATAATTTAATAATTTGTGCCTGCCAAATGGGCTTAGTGTTAAGCTATGTTTTGAATTTCAGTTCTATAAAATGGAAGGTACGGTCCTGCTATATATGATGATAATAATTGTTTCTTTTAAAAATGTGTTTCTTGTCAAATATATTGAAAATGTTTTAGCAAAAACAGTTTCTCTTCCCTAAAAAAAATAAAAACATAACCAAGAGGAAAAATATCCAACAATATTTGACAAAAATCTTACCATGAGTGAAGGATTTTTTGACTATTTAAACAAGAAAGAGAGATTGTTCTTCTATAATATAATATAAGTCCTAAGCAGAAATAATGATTATTTATCTACTAAAAAACATAATTCTTACCTAATAAGAAATCATACGATTTAAAAGTCAAAAACCTTACCAAAATAGAGGATAAAAAAATCTTTTTTAGGGGAATAGTATGAAACGAAATTGCCGATAAACAGGCACGTAAAGGATCAGAAGCCTCTCTTATCCGACTGGAACCTACCATAGGCATACCCCAATCCTTCAGGAGAACAAATATCCAAAAACGAATGAATGAACCTATTTTTTATAGGTGTGGGGACAGAAGCGCCAGTCCCATATACGCACAATGCACCAAGGACTACTGTGCTGCAAGACATAAGCGCTACAGTCAATGGCGCCAGTACTTTAAGTGAATTGCGGTATTGTATCTACTCGCTACAGACTTAGGCGCCATACTTTTGTCGACAAAGGCAGAATTATACACAAAGCCGCCATTTGAAGAAGCATTCATGGTAACATTCTTGTATTGATTGCTTTTTGTTGGTTTAATAAAAATGGCGCGAAGCGCCAAAAGAAAAACGCGCGGCAGCGCGCTAAAATAATTTAATGTACCATAGAATGGATTGCTTGTTGCAAAAAACAAACAAAAGACTAGCAAAAACAATGAATTTCATTAAATAAAATAATCTGCCTTTTCCGACAAATGTATGGCGCATAAGTCTTCAGCGAGTAGATACAGTACCGCAATTTACTTAAAGTACTGGAGCCATTGACTGTAGCGCTTATGTCTAATGAAATAGTGTTGTTGGCGAACCTGTCTTGGCTCATATGTCTGCTCGTCACTTTAAACGAGCACTTTTTAAAAATGGACAAATAGGAATGCATATTGGTGATCCGATGACCTTCTGGGATAATTGCTCGGTTTTTACCATTTTTAAAAGGGGTAGTGAATTTATTCGTGGCAAGACAAGCATCGAAAGTAAAGTACTCCCTAAATAGGCAGTGTCACAAGAAAACATCGGTCCCGTCTTTGATTTTTTATTTATTTTTTTCAATGTCACTTAACACCACGTAGTGTTAGTTTTCTATTAGAATGTATACAGATACTTTATTATGTATATCTAAATATCTTTAAATAATACCTTCCTGCTTTAAAATAGAAGTATAATTGCTATTTTTGTTATTCTTCGTTTTCTACTAGCTTATGTGTAAGATGCTTTAAAATTATGTGACTTACTGTTTTCGCAACAATACAATTTGCACAGATTGGGGTTGCGTCTTTCTCAAAAACGTATTTGTGTGTTTTAATGTGTCCGATTTATAGTCTGGTGTTTTTTGTAGAAATCCTTAGCTCGAGGTAAACCAGATTGTCTTAATAGAGGTCTTTCTTTCTTATCTGTCGGAGTTCAATTGTTAAAAATCCGCATCCTCCGTTCGTAGTTGACTTTGGATATGGGTCGTTGCCGAAACTTATTATATTGCAGTCTGTGTTGTATTTTGGCTGATTTCTTATCGTTTGCATGTTCGTTTAGGTAATTTCGCTGTTTCCTTGATCTGATTATGGCTGTCGAATTCCAATTGAATCTGTTCCTTACAATAGAACAAAAGCACGTGCTAGGAAATACGTCGTCCGATTGTTTGGAGCTCTTCAAGAAGTATCGAACGGATTTTTACCTTACCTGTTTTTTTGATAAGGACGACTTGACAATTTCTTCTTAAAAGACATTAAATACTCCCAGCTACTTCATTCTTTCATTCTAATTGCTCTTCTCATCAACGGGTAAAATCTGTTTCTGTCTAAAGAAACATGATTCGAAATATTTGAAGTTGAAAGATCATTTGATAGTTTTTATTTTCCGTATTTCAATTTAAAAGAACTTGCCTATCCTCCACTGCTTTAAATGCCCAATATAAAGTCGTAATATGCTATTCAATATCTATCCAGCCTCAGAACGTTCCGCGTTTCTGTTCTGTAATCATCTCGGTACCACCCCTCGGCCGCCAAAGACACTTTTAACCTTTTAAACGTAATGCTTGGCCAGAGCCAATTAAAAGCAGATTATTAAATGCCGTTGTATTACATTCACTAGATAACCTTCGCCACCATCCCTCCCCCGCATGCTGTTTACCCAGAAATGCAAAATACACACACTAACACTCACACACAAAAACCTACTTACATCGTATAAAGATTTTTTGTGTTATCGCACTAAGGGCTAATGAATTTTGCATAATGTATGATTCGCTTACGGTTTTATTATTTTTGCGTGCTTTGCAATTTTACCATTTACATGCAAAAGCACGACGCGACGCGGAACACGTCAGTTCAGTTCATTAGATATGCAAACGACGACGATGCGGACTACCACTACCACTACATGCGACAATTCCGAGTGGCGACGGACGTTTTATATATCCATGTGTGTGTTTTTGTATATGTGCTGAGTATGTTTGCCAAATAAATTGAATGGATGAAAATTAGGGGAGTGAATGATGAGAAAATGAAATGAGTTTTCTTCTGATGAAATTAATTAGAAATTCTGTTGGCAGTATTCACAGAAAACCAATGCGCAACGGATTATTCATGGGTCTCTACGAAAAGGTTTCAGTGCTGCATCCCGTGGTATTGGAGATGGACCCGCTCTTCTTATGGATACAATACCATTGCTGCGACGTGTACTCTGTCCATCGTTGCGTTCGGTGTCAATGCAACTGCTATCACCAAAGTAAGTCCATTTTTAAATTTGTATTTCTATGAAAATAACAAATGTTTGAATATTTCAGAGAAAGAGATGATCTACGGCACACCGTTGAGATTATGGCTGATCTCGGTATCACATACACACAATCAAAGTCCGCTGATGGTACCTATCAGTATCAAATGGAGCCCGACATTGAAAGTCTTGGTCTATTTACAGGTTTGTATATAATATGTTACAAAAATACAATAAATAATATTATCATGTAATACCTACAGATATTCAATTGCACCCTCTAAACTATTGGGGTCGTCAGATTGTTGCACGCGAAGTTGAAATGGAACAGATGCGTCGGGCTGTGCCTAAAACAAATGGAAACGTTTCCAAGATTCCAAAACTAGCCGCTAAATCTAAACCCAGTAAACCGAACGCAAACACGTCACCCGATTCAAATGTTCCGAATTTCTTGCGAACTCTCAAGCCACGAGCCATTACATCGAATTTTAAGGAAACGGTAAGTTTAATTTCTATTTTTATTTAAACAATTTAATAAAGATTTTAAGTACAAAGAAGCAGATTTAAACAAATTTTCTAATATTTCTAGTATCATTATCTTGTTTTTGTCTTACATTTATTTTCACAATCGCTATTTGAATGGAAGTTGTTTTCATTGCCATAACATCCGCCATAGAAAAAGGATTTACACTCGTTTGTGGAAGGATCGTAGTAGAAGCGTTCCATCATTGCTCGACAACGGCCAATTTCCATAGGCTGGATGCAACGTTCCGCAGCGGTATCTAAAATTGAATTAGTTTATTTTCGGTAAACAAAAACTACAAAGAAAACGATCAACTTCCACTTCAAATTATAACACAATATTATGGTCTCACAAAAATGTGTTGTATTAATAATTGCAAATCTCGAAAAGATGTAATGTGTTAACATTTTTAATGTTAATTAATTGTATGTCTATAACCAACACAACACTCATATAAAAAATAAATTATTTTATACAAAACAAAAGTATTACCAATAATTCTCGCGCTAGGAATATCATACGAAAGCGTTGACGAAATTAGCGCAAGCACAACTAAGAATAGACTATAATGCATTTTTGTAATTGGTTATGGTAAATTTTATTTTGATTACAGAACCAACACACTTGTTACTCGTGATGATGTCCGTTTAACACTGTCGAGTGTCGAAATACCACTGGCGTGATCAATGTTAAAGAAAGCGCGCATTATTCCAAGTACACCATGTACAGTGTATTCGTACATATAAATGTAAATAATACAATATTATGTATTTCGTACATAATATACTACATATAGGTAGTAAACAATACGCGCTCAGCTGTGATAATACTCACTTTATTATTATTATGAGTCTTTGCCGTACAATTAATATGCGCATCACATTAGATCTCTGATGGTCTGATAGCAATGTATTGTTTACACGTTTACAGCATAGAAGCTCTAAAACGAAAAAGATTGAGGCGATATCAATCAGAATTCTATAGGTACATTTATATACTTACATTAAATAATTGTTTTTATGTATAAATATAAAACAACATTTTTATTTAAAAAATATATGCTATAACGTATACCGCATACTAATAGAATTTCAAACCTGTGAAAATATGCTTTTTTTCAGGTATATAAATATGTTTTTTAAGTTTTGCCATACATTATGTATATGATAAATGTAAATACAACGTTTAACTTTTAAATCATTTTCGATCTCTCGATTTCTATGCAAATTTAAGAAATTCGTATTGTTTACTATTACTTTATGAAATTTCAGATATTTAAATATACGTAATATGTATATATAGGTACATACATACAAAAACTATTGACTTTAGTGTATGTTTAATTGTATAATTGTATGTACATTGATCACTGAAGAAAACAAGATGTTTTTTAAGACCTCTCTTATTTAATTACTCTACTTTAAACATACGTATTTTTCCTAAATATAAGATACATAAAATTCAAATCATTTTTTTTTTACAATAAAAATAATCAAACCACAAAAAACATAATTTTAAATATTAATAAATAACTGGATAATGGATAAATGTATATAAATGCTTGCTCTTAAATACCGATGCATATCGTGCAAAAGTTATATCAATTTTTAAACAGAATTAGTTAGCACAATTTTTCCATTATCTGGGATTTCAAGCAATTCTGGTGGGGAAAATAACTCCAAACCTAAACGCCATACTAAATTCTCATCTGACAGAGATAGTTAAACTTCAAAAACGAATCAAGTAGAACCAATGGACTACTTTTGAATATAGTTGGTCTTGTCTTGCTAGAGTTACCCTTTGTGTTTGTGGAATTAAATGATAATATTATATATATATATATATATATATTATATTATGTTAAGTAATTCCATGATCAATGATCATGTTAATTCGTTTATTAACAACATAATTAAAAAATAATATTACCTTATTTTTTTTAAATTTAAGTATAAAACATTAAATATTAAAAAAAAATATTTAAGCATATACTCTAAATTTCACATTATATATTTTATTGTATTAGCTTCATAATTGTATTCTAATCGTTTATATTTTAGAAAGGGTTAAATAAAATAGTGCCTTTAAAAAAATATATTGTGATCAAATATTGTTTTTGTAATAATGCATATTTTTCTAATCGAATAAATTATTGTTACCGATTAAAATTTGTTGTTATCATACATTTTTTTTGTCAAATTTTTTTTTTTTTTTAAACTAAATTTATGTACAAAAAAAAAAGTTTGGTTTTAAATTTTTTTTTGTGCATTTGCGCATGTATTTGGCTACATTTTCGACTGTTTTGGTGATATTCTGTTTATTTCGGAAAAATATTTCCAAAATATATATAAACCAAAAATCTTTAAAAATTAGGGCACCATTTGTATGTTTAAAGCACTTAATTTAAAATTTCTTTAATGATAAATATATTTTTTTTTGCAGATTTCCAAAGATTTTTTCGGCAGGTTATCGTCGAAACAAACAAAAATTACAGTTTCTGAAGGTAATTAGGCTCGATCAAATCCATTTTTTTAAAATGATTTTTAATTATTTACATTTATATTTTAATTAGGCGGTAGTGACAGCATCGTAAAGAGTCCAATCTGGTATCGGTATAAAGAAGGTTTCAACAATGCCGTCCGCAAAGACGTTACCATAATGGATATTATGTAATGTTAGTTAAGTGTTTACGTTTTTAGATATGCGTCGTAACCATTGAAAAATTTGTGTACATAATTTATTTTTAAATATTATATTAAAAAAGTTTTGTAAAAAACAGCATTTTTACATTTTATTCCCTCAAAAACAAGCAAAAAACGGAATGGTCAAAGGAAAACCTATATTTGGCCAAAAGTACGAAACTTTTTGATGGTACAAAAGGACAAACAAAATGTTAATACATAAAAGCATTAAATAAATCGATTTCCAATAAAAAAGTGCTACTAAAAAAACTAGCATCTAAAATAAAATTAATGTGCTCCTAAAAACAAATAATTTGCACCTTAAAAAAACAGTGCTTACCAAAAAAAATGCTCCAAAAACAAAAAAAAGGCCAGCCAGAAAGTAAAATATGACCAAATAAAAGAGTTTCTTTCTTTTACACTCAAGCGGGCGCACCTTTTTTAGGTGCATTTTTATAAAATTATAAGAGCACATTTTTGTTTTTTGTTTTTAGGTGAACAACAATTTTTGTTGTAGATTTTTTATTATCTTGTAGAAATATAATATTGTATTTTATGTTGCCATAAATTAAGTGAACCTTCACAATCCTGCCTCACCAAAAGTGATTGGAAAAGTGTAGTTTTGTGTGCTCAATAGTTGTTGGTCATGGAGACACAATTCAGTTATTTTGTAAATAAATCATTTCTTCAATCCATTTTTTTATGTTTGTTTTAAAATGAGAACTATAATTACGGGACACCCTGCATGTAATGAGTAAATAAATTATAATATAGATCTCTCTCTCTCTCAAAACCCTTTTCCATCACTTTTTGGGACACACCTTACACGCAACCATTTTGCGGGTTCACAAGATTGGTCAGAAACTGGTCCAGTCTTGAAGCTTAATTTGTTTGAGCACTCCCGGCACATACACATATGAGTCCTAATTTACCTTGAAAGCGACTCCAAGAGATTTTACAAGGCAAATAAAGATCTTTCTTACAAAAACGTATAACATATTTCAGAAGGCTTTTTATAGATAGACGAACCTGCTGATTTAAAGTGCATATTTGGGAATCCAACCCGCACGATACGAATCCATACCACTACCGTGCACAATTCCTACGCGTTGTTCCTCTCGGATACAACCAAAACAAATTTACAGGAAGGAAAAGGAAATGCTGATGGAATAAGATCCATTATTTAAATTTATGAACATTTAGCAAGAAAATTGAAAAGAAAACATTCATTTGTTTTATTAAATGTATATATAATTAGTCACAATTTTTTTCTTTGTCAATTCCACTTATAACAATTTTGAGGTTTTTGCGCTGATCTTTTAAGAAATCCAAGTCTTCCCTAATGTTTTTTATCTGCTCTGTATCTCTATGAGCGATGTCGAAGATAGAGTCTATTTGTTCCACGAACCTGGCCTCGTGTGATTGTTGGGTCTCTGAGAATCTCTCTTTACTTGTCTTAAGTAGCTTATATTCCTCGAGAAGTTTTATCAACTTTGCTTTTACGTGGCATTTTGATGGAGTGGGTATACGTGCTTTCTCCCAAATACTCGATTATTTCTATTTATGAGTGCCAAAAGTGCTACTAATTACTTTATGACATATTTTTTATAATTATAAATGAGATTTATAGTTTGAACACATAATGGTCCATGAAACCCCACACTCCTAGGTCCCACAAGGGTTTACCGGAACTATTTTTTTTTGTTATTAGATTCTTGTTTATTGGTTTGATAAAAATATATATAAACATTTAGTTACCAGATACAAACTGGATGAGTTGTACTAGGAAAATCACCGTTTTGTCACGATAGACTGAATTATCAAATATCATAATATGACTTTTTTAATGGTACCGTAACTTTTTTCAGTGATAAAGATTTCTAAGATTTTTTATATTTTTTTTTCGATCTACAATATTGTAAAATATAATTTTATTGTAAAATATGCCGTTTCAGAGTAAATTCTATTAAACTACAAAAAACTAAAAATACTTAAAAATTCAAATTTTCAAAGCCGTTGCGCAAATCTTAAATATTTAAAAAAAATAAAAAAAAATATATATATATATATATATTCATGCTTCATGAACATTAAAAATCTTTAACAATCCAAACACGCAAACGCTACTCACTAAAACTATACTCGACACAAAACCGTATAATACAATACCACTTATACCAAATAAAAAACAACAACAACAAAAACGTACTCATCCTGAAAAGTTCTAATTTTATTTGGGCTATACATTCGGCCGACTGCAATACAAACTAAGCTAAAATAACATAATAATACGTATTATACTCGCCGTGCACACAAACCAACCAACACAGTGATGCAAACACGCACATGCGCACACATTCTCGCACACAAAACAAACCCAATAAAAGCTCCCCCGCCATCCCCCACATAGTATACGTTATACGAGTCTAGTACATACAGACACAGCCAGACACACATACATGCATAAAAGTGTACTCGAGCTGATAATAAAACTCATTTCAAAAAGCCATACTGCCTTTTAAACGAATCGGATGAAGTTTGCTCGTTTTTCCTCTTTCCCGAACTGAAAACAGCGTAACTAAGCATTTGAGTTTCCTTCCGGACGCCATTTTCACCGCTTGCGCGGCGGCGGATGGAATGGCATAGCTTTGTGTGTGTATGTGTGTGTGTGTGTATGTTAGAACCCCATTACATAGGTTTGAATTTATGTTGTTATTCAAAGTTGCTAAGCATACAAAATAAACTTAGATAAATTTTGCATTGTTACAAATATGATTTTTAAAGATTTTTTAAATTGTAAATTTTAATTCTTTGCTAAAGTTTATCTAATAAATAAAAATAAATTATAAATAATAATAAATAGTAAATAAATGCAAATAAAGGCCCTAAAACGCTTAATTATGAGATTACAATTTTTTTTCGATATAATTATAAAATTAATTATATTAGATTTTATTATCTAATAAAAATAAAAATGGTGTTTCCTAAAAGAACTGCTCCATATATTGGGGGCATTTGTAAATGTTTAACTATGTAAGTTTTATTTATCTTCGATGACTCTACTTTGTTTATTTTGTTGTTTTTTTTCCAAGATTATGTTTTAAATATTAGAAAATATTCAATAAATCGAGTTTTTTTTGTGTGTATAAAAAATATAAATTATGCTACATTGTTTACTGTACAGTAACAAAATAAATATCTTCATCTGCTAAAATATATTTCAGTTACAAAAAAATATTATATTATTTTATTATATAACACAACCAAGCCGCCAAGCGAGCACCCGCGACCCGCCCTTACGCTATGTGCCTACGAGCAATTCGAGAGCATACAGATAATGCTTATATATTTTATCAACATATATATATATACTAAGTATACATTCATTCACATAATAATACCGTGCGCAATAAAGAAAAACGTATATAAAAGTTACATTATTCCGCTCTCTCGAAATCTCCTTCCGTAAGTGTATTATTTCGGCTAAGGGAAGTAGAAGATAATGGCCTTAAATTGCGCGGTACAAATAAATTGCTTTATATTAGCTCCGCTTTTTCCTACTACAAATGTTTTTGTATAACACATAAATAGAATGAATTTGGGTAGAAATGTGTTTGTATGTGTGTGTGTGTGTGTGTGTGTGTGTGTGTGTGTATATATGTCTGTGCTTGGTAGTCGAGTTCAGAATTATATGCACGTAAGGCGTTTGCATAAATATAAAAGTATGCGATTTGTAAAGAATATAATTTACAAGTATATATTGTTTAAGAGGGTTGTTCATTTTTATTTAGGAACACTTTAAAAAGGTTATTTTGGTTTTAATTGTGATAGTTTTTTTAAATAGATCTGTGTCTAGTTTTTAAAGATAATGATGTTTTTATTTTTTTGTTATACTTACAATATTTTGTTCCAAAACTAATACATACATTTTATAATACTTTTTCTATGTTACTTAAACCTTATCTTGTAAAGAGATTCAGACTGAAAAATGTACTATGAATTTGAACCCTTTAAAAATATAATTTAACATAAAAATTGTAATCCTACAATTCACTTCAAAATTGCGCTGGTTTTGTATTTAAATTTTTGAGTCAAAGAGCACAAGAATGACCGTTTTTAATTATTATCTTATAAAGTTAAAAGACACTCATTTTATGCTATTAGCCATCTGTTCTATCTGTAAAGAAATGAGTTATTTGAAAATTAATTGGCACTTTAAGCAACAACTTTAAAAAAGCTTTGAAATTTAGTGCAAAGTTAGTAGAAATAAATAAGAAGTAATACAATGATAGAAAAAAACACTAGTGAAAACCAGAAGCATTAAAAAAAGTTATTTATATGCTCTACTTCATAAGCAATTGGGATGTGCTAGAAAAAAGATGTGTCGTAGTGGTCAATAAATGGTGGCAGATATATCTCTGATATGCGGATCATATGTAATGGCATACCTTACATTTATAACAAATGAATGGTAGCCAATCCGCGGCCCTTAAAGGTGTTTTTTGCGACCAGAAACATAAATTTTATTGAATCATTCCATACATATTTTAATATATTAAAACAGTTTTTTTCTCTAATCGTATTAAACTATTTTAGTAAGTTATTATAACCATAACATTAATGCATTTTTTTTTAAATTCCACTGCAAAAACAAAAAGAAAGAGATACTTTTTTTTAAACAAAACAAAAATAAACTTTAATTCACACTCTTTTTTTGTTTTTAATAGTGTTTGTGGTTGGTCGGCGGCCAGTCGATACGCAACCACAGCTAAAACTAATAATTTAAAATTAAATGACAAACTTACATGCTATCTAAATACTCTGGGAGTCGGCAGGGTCGGTCGGCTCTTACGACGGAGACGATGGCAACAAAAAATTGTACAGGTCACGCTCGGATGATCGCGCGCTTTGGTGAAGGACGTTGGTCGAAGGTTGCACGTGCGGGAAGGAGACTTCCGAGGTCAAGCTCTCGCTGCGTGGTCACAGCGGCCTGGAAGCGATATACGGGGGGTTCGCTTGGACAATCTCTCTCTGTGACTCAGATGACTGCGATGCGGTCTGCGGGCGGGGGTACCGTGCGCTTC
>JAAAKO020047975.1:0-11406 GCA_010015015.2 Bolitophila cinerea
TCTTTTTATATATATATATATATATATATATATAGGAGGATAACTAGTACCGCATTGCATTAGCTTTAGTTAAAACAAAAAAAAGTATCTTAATTGAAGAGAAATTGCACGAGCTTAAATTCATTCCATTTATTATCCTTGTTTCTTTATGAAAATCGTAAAAAATAATGGCTGCACCGATTAAATGATCAAAAAATATAGTGAATATACATATTGATTTACCTGTAGTGCTTCCGCCACGTCTAAGCCACGATAATACTTGATTTGATTGTGTGTATGCAAAAGCACAAAGAAAACAAGAAGTTCTGGCGTCAGGCTCAATGAACATTTTAATGTATAACACACAGCGAATTTCGAAGAAAAATAACAATCAAGCCGAGGATAAAACGCACTTTCCATAAGATTGGGTTATGATTAAAGAGTTTTGCGGGTGGAGAGCGAGGAATCGGGAGAAGAACGAACGCTGATGAATTATAAAATTGGATGTGCGCATGGAAGTGCATAAGGAAATCCAGGCGCTTCTCTATCCAGGGAGTTTTTTTAATAATACGAGCACGGGAAAAGGTTTCGTCGATTGAATGTTGTTAATTGATAAATATGAATTTTGCTAGATTTTTTTGAAAGATTATTTTTAGACTTATCTTTGAAGACAGATTGCTTTATTAGGACTAGTACGTAATAACGTTTCTATTGTCTTTTTATTTCTAACAATGTTTTGATATACCGCTTCTGTAACGGAAAATTAAAAAAACTGTTATCAAAAAATAAAAAAACATACATTTTTGACTTTTTCATTCATCAGAGATCAATTTTAAAAACTACGTTTTAAATATTTTTTTTTGTTTTTATCTGAACCTTTTTAAATTTAGATCGTTCAAAAAAATTTACCATTTTATATAATGTGATCGTTTTTGTTTTCCAGATCTTTTAAATTGTCAATTTATTTTTTCTGGAATTTGTCTAATATATAAAGCAAGATCTTCCAATTCTGGAAGTATTCCTAAAAATAAAACTAAACGCTTTGAATAGACTTATTTATTGATATTATCGGGTGGTTTTGGTTGCCTAACAAGACCTGTCTTTCTCGCAATTTTTCAGCATATGTTGCTCCTATACTATCAGGTTACGAAGAGGTCGGCTATTCTCATCAAAAGGAAAGCCAGACTGCCAATCGACGATGGGTTTAGCCAAATCCAAAAGCTGCGTGTAGTGGACACTTTGGATGTGGTAAAGTTTCGTAATTCCTGGATCCTAAAAGCAAATAAAATAGTGTGAGCAGCCACAATAGAGGTGTAAGAATACAGTGGTATGGATCATCACAATGAGTCCAAATTGAGACCAGTATTCGCATAGATGTCATATAAATGGTTTTCACGGCATATTAACGTTTCTTATATGACTTCAATATGTCTCTAAATAAATAAAATTTAAAGTCATATAAAGGTCATCATCATCATCAAGTATAGTCATAAATTAGGACAAAATGACGTCTTTAAGATACTTATATGACCCATATATAACATTGGTCGATAGCAAGGAGCACCAGGCGTTATGGTATAATGGGCAAAAATGAGTTCCAATTTCAGCACACTTCAAAATCAAATGCCCCAATATCTCAATAATGTTTTTAAGACATGCGTAATACCGTGGGCACAAAAAGAGTGCAAAGATACCATATGGACTTTTCAGCAAAACTCGGCTCCTTCACCCAAAGCGAATTTAACGCAAAATTATGCAATGAATAGCCTAATCACCAGACCTAATTACATGGACAATTGGACAACTCTATATAGAGTATTTTAGAGACAAACGTATGTTCAAAAAAAATCCAATAAGTTTTTCCAAAAAAACTCAAGATTATTAATTAAATTATTGATTTTGTATTTAAAGTTTGCTATTTAAATTTATCGCTATATTTACCCTTTTTGACTTCTTTCTATATTTTTTCTGATGAATTCTGCAAGATTTTCCAAAAATAATAATATATACTGAACGTTTTTGATTTTTAGATTTTATAATCAATTTTGTCAAATAAATATAAGAAAAAGTGAACGATATTGATTAACCATTGATTTACCTTTTCTTATCGCTTTTATTCCAATTTAAGAAGAGTTCCCACCGATTTTATAATCCATAATACTGTCTTTTGGGAAAAAAACTCCATTTCATGTTTCGGTTAACCGGTTTTTCATAAACGGCAAATCGGTCTGAGGTTTTTTGTTTTGGCTAGATTTGCGAAAATCTATTTGTTTTAGCTAGTTCGTTTTTTATTTATATTAGATGCTTTTAATCCCTACGAGGGACATAGAGCTCACACAAAGGTTTGAAACTAATTGCTGTTGGCGGCTCTCTGAAAATTGTTCTCCTCCAATTTTCCTTCGGTTGACCTCTACTACGACTGCCCTGCGGGTTCCATTGCAGAAATTCGATTATTATACAATTTGTTTTATTTGTCTTTCCTTACTAAATTTTGTCTTTTCGATTCTGCATGATCTTGCCGAAAAAAGACGAAAACTTTAATTATTTCAATAAAACTATCGTTTAAATTATCTGAACGTAGCTACCACCCAGCTTTACAGACTGATCATTTTAATTGAAATTGTAAGGTTTTTCATTGTTTTTTTTTTTTAAGATTCTTCAAGATTTTCTATCGTTTTGTATTATCTGATCGTTTTGGTTGCAACAAAAATCGTTTTCATTGACCACCTTGACTTATTCCGGAGTTTTGTTTTGTGAAATCAATTCTGCTAGTTTTTTACATAATATTGTTTTTTTTTATATATATATAATATTAATATTATTTAGATTATAATTATTATACATTAAAATAAATACAATTGTCGCTTTTTAATTATATGATCGTTTTTTATTTTCGGTTTATCCACTGATTGATTTTTCTAATAGATTTTAACAAACCTACTCTAAAAAATGGCACACTTATTGTTTAATATTTTTCTATTGATACTTTATTAAAACTAGTATTTAAATTGACTGTTTATCATCTTAGAAGAACCTATCCTAAAAAAATGACTACAAAAAAGACTAATTGATAAATCGTGTCAATTTTATCTGATCGTTTTTTAGTTGCCGCTTTATAGAAATATCGATTTTATTTTGATCTTAATTAATTTTGTTAAACCTTATTTGATTTTTTTTTTCAATACTGATACTTTTACATTAAAAATTAAAATTTAAAATATTATTCGTTCTATGAAAGTTTTAATGCTTTTTTACAATTTAAGAACGATTTCCCAATAATAAGTTATATAATAACTAAGTTTATGTTGATAATTTGGACTAACTTTCACTATTTTTAACAAATAAACAAGCTTATTTGAGTGGTCTTTATTTTATATTAACTGATACGTTATGCTAGGTCGTTTAATCCATATTCCTACTTTCATAACTACTTTTGTTTACAACTGGCTGATTTTAGACTGATCCTTTTATTCTAACTTTGATTTTCCCTTTTTTTGAAAAACAGACCATTTTTTAAATATGTTCTTATTTTCTATCCGATTATGATCGATTAGTTTATTTAGGCTATTCTATATGACTGAATAATCGTTTATAGTTAAACTGAACAATTAATAAAATACTTAATGTTTTAAATTTCGTTGTATTCGTTTAAGTTTGAAGTATGCCAAAAGCTGATCGTTTGTTATTGATATATAATTAATAAAAAATGTTAACGTTTTTTTTTAATTTGCTGATTCTTATATATTTTTTATGATTTTTCGACCTGCTACTTTATATTTGCTTACTTATTGTTTTTTATGTTAGACGGATCAATTTAATTACTAATGATTGTTTTAAGTTTGACTGACCGTTTTGTTTTTATATCTAAAATGGATTTAATAAATAAATTTAAGTATGTTTATTTATTAATTTTTAATTTCCTTATTTCCATCTCATAAGTTCAAAATGATTTTAAAATCATTCAGTGTTTCATCTAAAAAAAAAGTTTTGACTGATCGTTTAAAATAGCGACTATTGTTCTTATATTTTAATATTCATACCGTACATCAAGATTACCTGTTGTTCTTATTAAGTTTGTTTCTGTATTATAGTTTTATTTGTTAAAGTGATCCTTTAGAAAACCTGATCTCGTGTATACAGATCCAGCAGGCAGTAAAAATGGATACTAATGCCACTCACTACGACGATAGCTATTAAGTCAAATTGTTCAATGTGTATTGTATATCCATTGCATTATTTAATTAAGGAGCTTAACGACGACTGGAGCCATTTAAATATAAATAGAAATAACACACGGGCGCTTTCGACTCGAATAAATTCGAATCAATGCAATCGAGCGATTTTGTGGCGGGGCAAAGTGTATATGCAACATTTACGATTCAGCCCAGGCATTCAGGCCAGAAAGGCCACGAAGGCAGGCGGCAGTCGAAAGTTTATTTGTGCGACATCAAATGAGTGGGTTGGGTGATGTGCGGTTGGGGGTAAATTGTTTGTATGTTGATACAGGGCGTGTGGTCTGGAAGGTGGTGCGGATTACAGCACTGGTAATTTCAATAATGTGTACAATTTGTAATGAACCGCCCTTGTCGTAGATGTTTGTGTGTGTGTGTTTTAATGTGTATGTTTGTCTGGCAACATATTATGACAATTTGAGCCAAGCAATTAAGGAACATTATGCTCACGTTTAGTTCTGGAATCTACAATCATTTACCTAAGATACACAAACATATTCAAAATATGCATTACCAGTTGGAATTGGAGATGAGTCAGCATTCTTCGGATGAAGTTTTTGTGAGAGACTATCTGAATTTCTATTAGATCTTATACATATTTATGTATTACCCTTTAAGCATTTTTATGAGTAAAACATAGAATTAAAATAACGTTGATTTACTTTATAATTATATTATATTTAAGTCTGAAATCGAGTACTACCAAATGAGCTGTCACCGTGCTGAATGGGTATTTGTAAAATTTGTTATATTTCAAGACTACTTGCGTTGACAAATCAGACAGGCATAGTTTTTCCAGTCCTAACGGGTGACCTAAGAAACGTGTTTTTCGTACTCTTTGGCAGCCTCCTTTGGTGATAAAATAGTTGACTGCGCTATTTTTTATTTTTGGGAATTATAGAAATTACAAGGTACCAAGTCAGAACTGTACGAAGGATGGCCTATTATTTCGTCGTTTAACGTTAATGTGACATTGTCATGGTGCAAGAATGTAATAACAATACTGTAATAACAATACCCAAGAATGCTTGAATCTCGGGGTCTTTTTGCTTTGATCATTTCCCGCAGATCACCGAATTTTTAAGCGGCGGACAGTTCATTTGAAAGTATCTAATTCTAGAAAAACGTTTAGCAGCCCTTGTACAGGAACTTTTTCCATTGCGTTTAAATAATGTGAAATAAAATATTTTTGATTTCAGGGTAACAATTTAAAATTATCGTATTATAGGCTAAACTCTCTGGAAAGCTAAAAGCAAATATAAAATTCTCATTTATGCAAAATGCAGATATTTCGTTTTCAGTAATATTATTTTTATGGTAATCAATTGTTAATCCTGAAAAATATTATAAATAAAAAAAGGTAATTATACAGGTATGTAAACCACAAAAATGGACATTTTGTATATAAAATTCTGAAAATTACATAAAATTCAGACATTAAATATTGTATCAATACACTCGAAATGCATATGTTTTTAATTTGGTGGCAGAAATTTACTCACATGAGAATTACCGCAGCATTTAATGAAACTTACCACTAATTTTCTAGATAGTATGTTTATCGATAGTTATAAAAGTCACTCGAACTCGAGTCTCTGGCCTCCTACACCCTCGAATTCGAATGTATCCTCTATATTTTATCTTTATCTTGTATCGAACTCTTATTTTAGTTAGGGACTCTGCGGGTGTCCTTGCGTTGACATATCATGGACAGCCCGGTGCCCGTCGTGATGGAGCCTGACCCTGCGGGAAATAACCCCAGCGAATCGCGCACGCATGACTCATTCTCGAAGGGGGAGGGTGGCGCAGCACAGAATCTAAACCTTAGCAACGATCTCTGGTCCGTGCGTGTTTGCGAATGCGTTCAACGAACTGAAAATAAACATACTAAATTTTGTTTTTCAAATACATATTGTATGAATCTATGCTATATATATACTATACGAGTTGATATATAAAATAATATAGTTAATATAACATATTCGCCACAGGGGAGCCTATATGGTCAAACGTATGGCAAAATCAGCATGCATTAACAGCATATTTGTGTCACACCAATTATTTACTCCGAGGACAAATAAAAACTTATGTCCTTTATTGAACTCCCGCAGTGTGACGGTGTATGTGTGTGTGTGTGTTTGTGAGCACGCATCGGGAGAGTATTATACTCGTATAAGAGTATAATGTCAAGTGATTGAACCCAAAAAGATGTATATATATAAATATCTAGAAGATTATATTCAATATAAAATATACTACGAGCATATGTCTTTTACAGTCCGTAAAATGTTCCTGGGGGCATGCATGGCAACGTCGATGTGAGTTTATATTTTATTAAAAGTATATTTCTGTTTTTATGGATATAATGTAACTTAAAATATTATTATAAAATTTAGGGCCAATTTCTTCAGTCCATATTTAACTTAATCCGTGATTAAATCATTTGATTAACATAAATTGGATTTCTTGAGATCCGATCAGACTTTTTATTCGTAGTTTCGCTGATTAACAAATCTTTAATTAACTTAATCACTTTATCAGCTAATTGATCATTTTTGACAGATTAAGGTTTTAATCAGGCGATTAATCAGCGATTGTATTTCTTCACTTCCGATTAAAATTTGACGTCATAACTATATATAGTAATTATAAAACAAATTGACTACGCGGTTAGGAAGGTATTTGTGATGATTGGAACGAATGATATGGACAAATAGGACGATATCAATATTTCCACAAAAAGATTTTTTTTTATAAAAAGACGGATTTGAGAGATTAGTTTTTTTGGCGTACCTACGGAATCGTTTGCCGCGTATTACGGCAGCGATTTAACCTAGCTTCCTCAGTAAACACTAAAAAAATGAGACAATTTTTCTGAGATTGCCCGATTCTCGCGTGCCATCATCTCTATATAGATTGCACGCTCATTTAATGCTAAGTTCACAACAATAAACATAATCGGAATAAATGTGTTTGCAGTAGTATTGGTAATGTGAATAAAGCATAAATCCTATTATAGTTAACGCAATCTGGCAAAATCGATGATTAGCTGCTTAAATCTCTACAAAGGTGAAGAAATGAAAATATTAATCAGGTGATTATCTTGATCCGATCAACTAATCGAGCTAACAGCAAATCAGTGATTATACAAAATTTAGGGCTGAAGAAATCGGCCCTTCTTACAAAAAAATAGATTTTAATAAAGTAAATTTAATAAAATAATAAATATATAAAATTACTATATATTCATCTATGAATCATGACTGAATCAAAAGTATTCATAATGATACTAGATTTATGAAAATGATAAATCACTTATTGAATCATGACTAAATAATTATTATTAATAAAATATCTAAAAGGAATCATATTAATTCATATTGTATTTAATCAAATTGTATTATAATATACTAAAATTAAATTATAAAAACATTAAGAAACTTTGAATCATAATAAAGATAATATATTAAATATTTTAATAATGATAAATAACCCCTAAATCAATTATTGATCAATAATTAGTATTATTTTATAATAAATCTATATTATGTCATCATTTTAATGATGATACTTTTGAATCAATTAATTTTTAAATAATTATTTTTAATCTAAATATAAAAAAAATTGATTACTCACGAATGTTTTTTTACAAATTTTGATACAAATAAATATAAATATTAGATTCTATATAAAAAATACCTAAATAATATACATTTGACATGTTTTCTTTTTAATCGATGTATCATATGTTAAAAAATAGCTCATATCAACTAGATAATATTTGGAATTTATAATAAAAATGAATTACATTTGAATAATGTTGAATCATTTTGAATCCTATTATTAAATTCCTAAGTAACGATTCTGAAATAATAAGAAATTATCTAAATTGCCGTTATGCTCTAAAAATTGTTTATGTGTCTTCAATTGAATGCTTCTAGATGTTTTCCAACTCATTCATTTTCAGAACCAAACTTTTAAATACACCTTTATAGTAAAAGAAATAATAACAAAAATACGTCATGACGTATGTTGCATCATAATACTCATTTAAGTTTTTTTTTAAATCAGTTATCTGAAATACATTATAATGAACATATATTTAGAATAATAATAAAGTAGATATTTAAATTACATTCCTGATGTAAGTTAAAACAAAATAAATATTTGATTCATTGTTGAAACATAATGCATTCTTACATAAATAGAATAACCAATTAGAAATACTGATGAATAATAGTGAATCAAGTTAAATCATAAAATGTCAAATCTCTAAGAATCATACAATTTTTTTTATAATTTTAGGAAATATTGCAAAATGTTGCAAAAAGCAGCTTAGATTTACAGCTTTGATTTTAATAACACAATCTATTTAAATCGATTCAGTTTTATAATTTAATATATTTTAATAAGATTTTATGCGCTGAAATCTATTCTATTTAATTTAATTTTATTCTTTTTTTCTATTGCATTCTTTTTTATATTTGATGTTATTTAATGTTTTTTTATTTTCAATTGATTATATTTAAAATTATTTGATACATTTCGATTTTTGTTGACATTTTTATAATAAATTCCATTATTTCGATTTTATACGAAAGAATTGTTTATCCGTCACATTGATTACATAAAGAAAGTTTTTTTTCATTTTGCATTTTGCTTTTTATTTTATTTTTATATTTTCGTAATTATATATAAAAAATGCAGAAAAATGAACCCTACAATTGGTTTTAGTCATCGATCTCAGTAAATATTGACTTTAGAGATGTTTTATTTTTGACTTAAATATTATACCCTTATCTCTCCTCCACGTAATTGAAGTTGCTTTTTTTGACCCCGTCTTACGCTCAATGCGATAATTTCATTCCAAATAGGATATTGGAGTCGTAATTCGATCTCCTAACAAAGGAATGGAAATAAATTAAACGAATTGATATCAAAATTCAGCAAACCATACTAAATCCCGGAAATTGAAAAAAAAGTCCCGGTTATATAAATCTCTGTAATAAAAACATGATAATCTCAAATATGAGAAAATTCCGTAGGCATCACATAGGATAAAAATATACTGTTTTTATATATTTTTTATTTTGACATTATTAAGAACCCAGAACTATAACGTAGAGAGGTTGTAGGTTGTTTTGTCAATTCATTTTGATTAATTTCTTTGTTTAATTTTGAATTTAATTTGAAATTAGATTATAGAAAATAACACTATAAAAATAACTATTAATTTTGCATTTCTTCTGTTTTATATTATTATCGAAGATTTGTAAATTTATAATTAAAAAATATATTATACCGCGTATGAGTGTAATGTCCTGCCAAAAGGACCAATCAATACTAAATAAGCACCGGCTGAAAGGACCAATGAATATATTTTATTTTAACCCAAAGTATAATATAAAAAAACTCATCAAAAAATAAAAATTCCATCAGATGTATTCAACATTCATCCCAATTAATCATACTGTGTGTAATGACATATGTATGACAGATCTTTGTCAAATTTATGTCCGATTGTATTAAATCGAAATAAGTTTAATTACAAATGTATTGCGTAACGTGTTGGAATCCACTTTGTAAACAATCCCTGATAATTATTGATGAAAATCAATGTCCTTTGTCCGTATCCATCGCAATCAATCACATTTAATTCACATTTTTATATAATATATGCTCGTTTTCCTGTGCGTCTTTCTTTCTCTCTATCTCTCTCACTCTGATTTACATGCGCTTGTTTAAATTGAGAATTGCTCACGCACACCCAAAGTTCGTCGATGGTCGCATCTGCATAATTGCGAATAATTATACTTTAATTGACAATTAAACGGAAATGTTTTCCGAACACCCAGCGTATTAGTGTATATAAACCGCGATAGCGCACCCAATGATGGGACAAAATACCCGATTGTCCCTTTCCCATTGCTCCGGCTCGCATTGTCCTGAAATTTGTGTATATATTGTGTGTAAAACGCCAGGACAGTTTTATATGTTTACCATTATTATGTGGAAATTGTGGAAATTGTAGAATTGAGAATACCTCTAAAGTGTAATTGAAATCGGAGCAATATGTGTTAGCCACCATGTCTAATGCGACAAATAAACCTTCGATTTACATTTTCGAATTCTTCCCATCCCACTATTAATAGCATTTCCTAGAAAACGAAGTTCTCTGCCAATTAATTGTGCCCCGAGAAAAGTATCCAATTAAATGTGTTTTCCACACACCACCTACACAACATAGACAACATAGACACATGCGTATTTTCACAAGGAGCACGAGCACCCACGTCAACAATAATAATCTGAACAAAATATAATTTAATTGACGCAAAATGCGCGCGAGATATAAATCCAATTAGATGAATTACACCAGATGAGAATCAACGAAGCGAACATTTTTATAGAAAATATGATTTTTACTAGTTAGTGTGTTGATATGTGCTTTTCATAGAAACTGTATTTAATTTTTTGTTTGTATCTTATTGCAGATTCTTCTACCTGTACCATTTTTCCTTCTACGCTTATCATTATCGCTTCAATGGACAGTACAGCGCTTTGGCCTTGGTTACATCGTGGCTGTTCATTCAGGTAAGCCAATTAAATAAAGAAAATGTTTTTTTTTTGCAGAGTGTATACCTGTATACTGTGTAATATAGTATAATATATAGTTGTTGTTTATGTCGCAGGCGAAATGAAGAAATTATGTCCACGCTTGGTTGAGTGGAAAATAATATATTTTTTGTTTTGCTCGACTCGACGCTTATAAATATGGGAGAAGGCCGGTGATCGTTTGATGTGTAGTCTTGACGAGTCATATATTATCTGATTACTATTTAAAAGAACATTAAAAAATTGTAAGGAATAAAATATGATTTGACGGCGGGCTACGTGAAAGGGACAGATGAAACTTTTCAATAGTTGTTCTTGGAAAATATAACCAACAACAACATGGTTAAAAACGGTATCTTTTAAACGATCAAAAAATGTGAAAAATATGAAAGCTACAAAGAGAAGAAAGGACTGTTAATATAAATTAAAGATCTTCCAATAATTAAAAGTTAGGTTAGGTTAGGTTGGCGGTGCAGAGATACACCAATCATAGGCCACGTGGTGCCCATAGCAAACCAACTAGTAGTACGGTAGCATCCAGCCAGGTTTATTCCAAAGTGCTTCGGGTTGCTTCTGGTCT
>JAAAKO020047986.1:0-11405 GCA_010015015.2 Bolitophila cinerea
AATTTGACCACCAAAACTCGTTAAACTTGTTTCGGTTAGTGAGTTAGTTACAATAGATCTCGTTAAACGAGTTGAAGTCGATAAAATGGGATCACCAATACTCGATAAACTCGTTGCGGCTAGCAAGTGGTCCACTAGATCTCGTTAAAGTCGTTGAGGCCAGTAATTGAACCACTATATAGATCTCGTTAAACTCATTACCGTCACTAATTAACAACTAAAGTTAAACTAGATTTACAATGCTTAAATTTAGTATATAAATGACCGTTCTAACTATAGTTTAACTCGTATTATATTACTAGATCTTGTTAGAGATCCTGTAAACAGTAATAGATAAACTTTAATCACTCTCTCCTTACACAAGTTGGAGCCATTAATCAGACCTTTAAATCTCAAATAACCTATTGTTTTCAGTAACTTGACTAATAGATCTCGTTGAACTCATTGCCGTCTATAATTCCGGACTACTAGATCACGAATTAAAGTCAGTAAATTAATGAAGCTCGTTAACTCACTGCCGTCAATAATTTGACTAAAAGATCTCGTTAAACTAGTTGCAATCAGTAATCAGACCCCAAAAAATCCGTATAACAGCGGTTCCCTGAACGATTTTCTGCGACCCACCGATTGGTCCACGAAGGTTTTGAATTAGGTCGTTAATTTTTCGGAAAACCATATGTTTAAATTTAAAGGTAACTAGAAAAAATTATTATAGAATATAATCTATAAATGCAAATCTAAACAAGCAAAAAACATTTAAAAAGTTAAGATACTTCGTTAGACCGAAATTTGTTTTGGCTAAAAGCATTTTTGCTTAAATAAATTTTAACCAAAAGAGCCATTTATCCGATTTTATTTTGGCCTAAATGCCATTTATATTTTATTAGCTCTCTATGACCAACATAATTTTAAGTAATTCATAAGGAAAAACACCCTTACAGATTTTCGATATAGGGAGGTGTAAAAGTTCTTTATCCATTTGGCTAAACGTCTAATCGGCTAAACGGCCAATTAACTAATCAGCAATTCGGCTAAACGCCCATTTGGTTAAACGGCCATTCGGCTAAATGGCTAATTCGGTTAAACGTCCAACCGGCTAAACGACCAATAGGCTAAATGGCAATTCGAATAGACATTCTGCCGTTCTGCCAAATGTAATTCGGGCTTATATAGGATTATATTAAAATTCAACTATTTTTTAAATTATTTTTGGGGGTGTATTAGAATGAGCATTTTTAAAGATAACAATCTATAAAGTAACAAAAATATGCTAATGAAAAAAAATGTGGTCAGACCCTTTATTATAATAGATATCAACTAAAAAAACTATAATTTGATACCAAAACAAACTTACCCTGAATCACAGAACGCTCTGAAATATTTGTTAATCTTTTTTTAACAAATCTTAGAACATCTCTCCCTAGGGGGTTCATTTTCAAAACATAAAATGTTGTTATTTGGTGTTAAAATTGTTTTTTTCTTTTTTTATCGATAAAACAATTCAATTTGTCAGGATTACGATTTTATTGGAACGATTACGTAACTTAAACAAAATGGTTTAGTTTGATTTCATCAAAATTTAAATGTAATGTATCTTTATATAATCACATTATAAACAAAATAATGAAATCCTAATAACGTATTTTATAAATCTTTACTTAAGTGCCCCTCCTAAAAAATAGGGTATAAATGGGAGGTTTTTCTCATTACGAAATAATGTTTCTCTCCTTTAATTTAATTGAGTAATTTAAGTTAAAAGTCACTCTATCATGTGTTATTTAAATGAAGGGTTAAAAACCTCCCTTGAATATTTTGATCCCAAAGATGGGATGGGAAACTATTAAAAACATATCTTCTAGGCTTTTTTCTTTCATTTCCTTTTTTGCTAGTCTTTAACTTGTATGTTAAAAGTTTTTTTTTAGTATACCTTTAACACCCTCTCCCCAAAAAATCAATAGTAATGGTAATTTTTAATTTTAAAAGAGTGATTTTGAGGCATTTTTAAAATTAAATAACATTCTTATTCTCATTTATTGGCAGGGGAACTAAATTAAACTTCGGCCACCATTTAATTGTAACATGAACGTAACTTCAGCAACAATCCATAAATTTGATGTAATTTAATATCCTTTGGTAATATTTCCAATAAAACACCAATTAGATCAAAATCATTAGACTAAACCGAATCTTAAACTTCCATAAAACAAATCCGTGTTGTTGAAAATCTGCATGAATTGCCGGTAATTCCATTTATCTATCGTACAACTAATTAATCTACTTATACTTATACGTATACGTAAAGTACTTATAAAGTATAATATATACTCAAATATACTTCTTATAAACTTCAATATTATATGTACATACGTATATACGTAATATGTGATGTGGTGTTGCCATATACATATACAATATACATCTTCACCTAGTTAAGTAATTAGTTATTCAAAGCGCTTGCAGAAATTAAATTAAAATGTCTCGCGAGTGTATTTGTGTGTGTGTGTGTACTAGGGTGGATCGATTGAAAGTGGTTTTGTATGGAAACAAATAAAATGCGTCATATATGTTGCCTCATGTCACAAAAGTTAAACAATAAAAAATAATTATATTAAAAAAATATATATTCCGCCTTTTAAATTTTTTAAATTTATTTAAAAAAAATTCTAAAAATAGGAAATAATAAATATCTTAGATGATGTATTTTTAGAGTAAATATATATTTTAGAAAGTTATTTTAAATGTAAATAAAAAAAAACTTATTACACTGGTAAAAATAAAAATCTAAGTTACAAAAAAATATTTTTATTTTTTAGTGTAATTTTTATTTATTTGTTTATTAAAATAAAAAGTTTTGTTGATCCAAACTTTAAATAATAACAGAATACTGAAATAAAATATTTTGTATCTTCCAAAGTACTTTCTTTATAGATTTTTTTTATTTTCTTTAAATTTTAAGGGTAATGCACAAGCCATAAACATTAGTATTATTTTTTTAAATACACAAAATATTGGGTCTGAGTTAAATTCAAATTTCTTAAAAAAGACCCATCCTAGTGGGCTCCCTGCAGTTCCCCCGGATGCGCAGTGCAGGCTCAGAGTGAGACGTGGAGCGACATCGCCCGGGGAGTGTTTATATATATTTGAATGTATTATATACCTGCGGGACACGCGATAAACGTGCGTAAACATAATTACGTTTTACCGTGTGGTGCAACTACCTCTTCTATACTCTTTATATATATATTATATACCACTTCTTGTATACAGTGTTTACCACGAAATAATTGCACTGCCGGCAAGAGAGCGCTCTGCACTGAGTGTTTAGTAAATATATAAACTTATATTGAGGTGTAGAGAAGGTATATATATATATATAGACCCGCACGCGCGCACATTTCACAAGTATGTACAACATGTACGTACAAGTACATGCATAAGTACAAAGTACATGTACACCAAGCTCACGCACGCACACACACACTCACAAAAGTATACGCTATATCCTGTATATACAATAAAGTATAAAGTGTACACCTAACTAATATTAAATCCACGACAAAGATAATGCAAAAGTCTTGAGCGAACGCGGAAGTATTTTCCACGCGCAAAGTTACAAATTGGAAATTGCTAAGCAGCGGCAAGTGTGTGAGCGCATGTCGTAGCGCTCTGCAGCGCCGTCTGGCGGCAGCGCATAGCGCAGCGGCGCTAGTATGCCAGCAGTATTCAGGAAGTGCACCTTCTTAATCTCGTCTTTGAACTGAAACTGATGGCGCACACATACCGAAACTATATATTGCGCTAAAACACCCACTAACTATAAAGTATATATATATATAAACACACTAAAGGAGTGTGCAATTGTGCATCCATGCAAACAGCTACTTTGTATTTTGCATTTAAGGAGCAAGTGTTTTTGTGTTGTCTTCTACAATTCCGCATTCCATCGCGTCGTGTTTCGAGGAACGACGGAAAATCTGTGCCAGGTATTTGCCATCGGCACAGAGGCAACGTGCGGAGGAGGCAGCGTGTGGCGGAGGCAGCGCGACCGAGGATGGCAAAAGACACCACGTTGCTGCCAGGAGTTTAAGGTGAACACAGAAATAGTTTCCGAGATACGAATCGGGCACATTTCGAAACGGTTTTCTAGAATTTTTAATTCGAGAGCGAAAAACTAAGGCACATTGATTTATGTTGGCAATTTGTGTGTGGAATTTATGTATAGATTGTATTTACGTGAAGGACATATTTTTTATTTACGCGTTGAGCTTTAGGAAATGAATCGTATTTCGGCCAATCGTGATTCGGCCAATCGTGATTCAGCCAATCAGAATTCGTCCAATCGTTATTTGGCCAATCGTATCATTCAGCCAATCGTGCTACGGCTAATCGTATTATTCGGCCAATCGTATCATTTTTCGGCCAATCGAGGGACACCGTTTTTAAACGGAGATATTTAAAACTGTAACCCCTCCCCCTATAAAGGGGATAGGTGACCGACAACAATTGTAACCGGTTTTGTAGTCTAGAAGGACCCCTCTTTAAGGTTAGTAGATCCACTACCATATAACAGTTTAAAAGTTCTCCAATACTTCAGACTATTTTAAATTTGCAGATATTTTCGTTTATTTTTAAGTATTTGTAAAAATGTATATACTATTCTCAGATATTTGTGATATTCTTGATATACATAATATTTTTCTAAAAAAATCAATATCTTAATATTCAAAAATAAAAAATATTATCGTAAAATTTAAAAAAAAAAATCGATAATAATAATATTTCCTATATTATTAGTCGTATTTAGATTTTTTTATAATATTACGAATATTCGCAAATATAGTCTTTAAATTACTGTATTAGTAAAATAATTCTAGATATCTGCAATATTACTAATATTATCCGGTATTATCCACTGTTTGTACACCATATTAAGGTTGTGAATATGCCTAGGAACTAGGGATGAAATATATGGTTATTCCGCTTTGCCAAACAAACCGGGAATTTGAGTTTCAATATTTGAAATTAGGAGATTTTAAATTTGGAAAATTGGATTTGGGGATTATTTATTTAATATTTTGGGATTAATAATTTGGGGATTTAAAGCCCAATCCAGGCAAAATAATTATAAAAAGAGAGAAGTGAAAGTGATGAATGACAGATCCTTGAAGGAAACCAGTAGGAACTGGAAGGAAGGCAGAACAGCGACATCAGCGACATATTATTCTCATTAACATCGGTCTGCAAGATAGCTTGTTTTATATTTGATTATCATTTATTTACACCTAACAACAATTTTTAACAATAGTATAGAGTGAAAAAGCACTATTTTGTAAATTCAATCAAAGAGGTACTTAAGAAACATAAAAGTTTTATTAGCTTGCTGCACAGTAATAAATAAGCGACTTTATCGAAGGGCAGGCACGTACTATACCACAAAATTAAAAACTTCCTGGGTTATTGATGATGTATTGTCAAAAACACTATAGATCACCACAATTGGTTTATGTCTTTGCTAATATACTACTTGTTTTAAATTTCAACGTTACAGAGTATTCCGCATGTTTTTCAAAGGATAACAATCCTAGAAAATGGCGGATAGAGGGATGTGGAATAGTATACTCTAGACCAACACCTTTTCGTTTTCTTAGATTTAATTATTTTTTATTATCAGAGACAATTTCAGTACTGCTTTAAAAAGTAGTATAGCAAGGGTGTACTGGCGTAAAAACTATGTGTATCGACAAAATAAAATAAGTGGTGACGTTTAATCAATGTCACTATACATCAACAGTACTGCTGATGTTTTTCACTATATATCAACAGTACTGCGATATTCATCCGTATCTCAGGACCTTGAAAAATCAAGAAGAATGAGAGTCGAGCACAGTTTTTTAGCAATAATTCGTAAGCTGTCGTCTGTAACATTTAGCAGAGCTGTCACCGTATGACGACTCCTGCCAAAAAACAGATTGATAACTATTGAAGAGGATGTGTCATTGAAGATAATTATAAATCTCAATCTTAATAATGTTCCCAAAGACCTTAGATACAGAACGAAGGATGCTAATGGGACAGAAGTCTTGAAGTTCTTCGGAACGTGTATTTTTGTGGATACCAATACCACTAGCTGTTTTTCAAGAGTTGAGGAAAGTGGAGGATATTATTGTGTACTTAGGGATATGTAGTAGAGAATGAGAGAGAGCATTTGCGGGATGTTACATTTTTCAAAACACAATGAGGATATTGTCTAATCCTACTGGTGGTGAGCACAGTGTGTTGTCAATACCCGTTTCTTTTAGGACCAGAATACCCGGTCTTTGGACCCGAAACACGGTTTTGGATCCGAAAAATGGGTCTGGACCCGTAAAACGGATCTGAACCCTAAACACGGGTCTGGACCCGAAACACGGGTCTAGAACCAAAACACAAGTAAGTTCTTTTATAAGAATATATGAATTCTATTAAAAAAAATGCTTGAAACTCTGAAAATATACTAGATGAACCTCTTTAAAATCCACAAATATTATAACAATTCTTAACTTTTTTTAAAATACATTTTTTTTGTAAAATAAGATGAATAATAAAAGAAGATAAATATTAAACAAAAAAAATTAATAATAATTTCAAAATATGTTTTTTATCATTATACAAGTTCCCATATAAAAATAAAGAGAGACTCAAATAACGGGTCTAAACCCGACTTTCGGTTCTGGACCTGAAGTTCATTTAATACCAGAAATTCATATCCCGTGTTTTGGGTCCAGAACCGTTTTTCGGGTAAAAACCCAATTTTCGGGTCCAGACCCGTTTTTCGTGTCCAGACCCGTTTTTTAAAGTTAAAGAAGATGTACATTAGGGGTGTTCAAAAAATACTTTTTTCGATTTTTCAACAGAATTTATTATTTTAGTTTCTTTTAGCATAAAACCCCATACATTTTTTGGAAAAAAAGGATTATTTAGGGTGATCATCGTGCTCATCGGCCTTAATAATTGTAATTTTTATTTATTTTTTATTTTTTTTAGTTTGTTTCGATATGGCGTATTTTAAAATCCCACATTCAACTTTTTTGTAGATCGGATATAACCATATTAAAACAATCATATCTCTACGATATCATTTAAGGGAGATATGGTGCTAATAGTACGGGAACCTTTTCCCATTTACATTTTTTATTTTTCCGCTTTGAATCGTGGTTTTTGTTATATAACTTATCCAAATAGAATACAATAGAAAAATGTTGTTCCACGTTATTTTAGGGTATACAAATTTGAAGAAAATTTGGAAGGTTTTTTTTTGGGTTATAGGAAAGAAGCGGTGAAGGGGGATAACTAGCGTTTTGTATTTTTGCTACAATAACTTGCTTAATTATATAATATAATATAATAATATAATAATATAATGCCATAAAATGCTAAATATGATTAGGGGATAAGTTTAATGTAGTTGGAGGTATGGTGCGAAGGGTTAAGTAGGGGTACTAAGGGGTATAAGGAAGTTTATGGGGATTAGATAGAGAAGAGGAAAACAGTAGTTTATCAGTTTATTACAATATAATATTTATTTTTGTTAAATAAAATATGTTTTTTTTTAAAAGTCAGTATACCTTATTTATATTAAAAAGTCATTTGTGTTTTAACTGTCAAGTTGCGACTCAAATCAATATTTAATATCTAAAAAATAAAAAAATATTCTTACAACATCATTGCCATTTGGCATGTACGGTGAAAGGCAATGTTTTTTCGGGTTCTGATTGATCAACTATCGAAATTGAAACTGAGTCTCATAATACATTACTATTTTTAAACTGTGCTTCTTTCATCACCAGCAGTGCAATTCAGGCGACCATTCTCGCGCGCAAGTCGCGCAAAAACGCGGGAGTATTTGACATATTGTCAAAAGCACACTCTCTTTAAATAAAGCTCGCTCACGGTTCGCTCACGGTTCGCTCACGATCTTCGAAAGCAGAAAACGTGAGTTCGAATAAGCAAATTGAGAGGATTTCTTCTCGCGTGCTAAAAGTTTGTGGAATCGCGCGCGAGTTGTAATATTGGTGTTTGATTTCATTTGAAATGTCCTTAAAATTGAAAATAATAAAGTTTGAATAAATTAAAATAAACAAAAATGCATTGTATTAATTATTTTAGGTGTACCTTTTTAAATAATATGTGAGATAACTTGTTTTTGTTTGGAGTCGGCTGGAGAACTCGCGTTTTTGCGCCGGAATTCCACTACAGAACTCATATTTTTTAGCATTTAGCTAATTTAAATAGAACAATTAATATTCGAGAAGTACTGATAAACTTATGCCGTATTTCCACCTAGTAACCAAGTGGTCAATAATATTACTGGCCCAAATGGTTGGTTCTATATTCCTAAATGGCCACCTCATAAATTTGGTTATTCAAATGGCCATGTAAATGGCTACTGTTTCCACTTAAATAGCCATCAAAATGGCCACAAAATGTCCCCCTTACTTATATATTTCCGATTCGGAATAACTGCAAATCATCTAGTAGTAGTCGGCGGCCCCCGATATTAGGAATTTAGTCGGCGGCCGGCGGCTAAAAAACGGCGGCTTCTATCTCTGATAGAGTATTAGCAATTTTTTGAGAAACAATAATCAAATGATCTGAGGGAATTGATATCACAAGCTAGTTATTTAAAATATTATGAATCTAAAGGATGGCGCCACCGTCTTTGTGCATTTTTCATTTTCTTTCTTTGCATTTTTTCGCTGTCTTTTCTAACTTTTTGGTGAGATTGTTTACTCACGCGATTTGGCTCAATTATATTTTTTTAAATATTCAAGTCATACAAGTTTAGTTTTAATCAGTCGTTCGCATTGATTAATAAAATATGCGTGGCCTAAAAACCTTTAAAAGGCCAAACTTTCTGGTTTTGGCAACAGTGTTTTATTATCGCTTTGTTATCTGGTCGCTTATTTATTGGCCATTCAATTCAATAAAATGAATACCTATTCTATAACGTTTTTTTTTAATTTGTCCTCCTCGTTTGAGCGGTTAAACGCTATATAGTTTGTATAACACGGTTGAATCGAGTTTGTGTGCGTATGTGTGTGTTTGACTCTAAACGGTGATGGCTGATGATATTTGATAAAATGCCACTTTATAATCATAATGCCACAACTTTCCCTTTTTACCGCAACGAGCGTCAGAGCGGCCAGAACTGAGCTGAAACAGCTCATCTTTGCGCTATTAATTTACACAACGCGCGAGAGAAGCATCTTTCGTCTGCGGGCGTCACGTTTACGTAGGTATGCAAAAGACGAACGCACACACACACACACATACAGAGAAATGTTATCGCAATCTCGATATTCAAGCGAAAACAGGTGTGTATTCAAATTAGCTTTATATCGTTATATCTTTCTTTTTCTGCGAGTGTGCGTTGAATTGATTTTAAAGATATACACGCCGGCTGCTTTAGATTTACGGTTATTCTGCAAATCGATTCCGGAACTATAGGTAAAAAAACTCGCACTCACGCATATTTCAATAAAATCTTATTTTTGCATAAACTCCTAAATGCATTATGATTTAATTATCATGCGTAATCTGCTTTTATGTTACGTAACTCGAGCGACCAAAGACAACCTCAAAGATCCGTCTTCAAATTATCAATAAATTGCGTCAGTATTTTGAGATGAGCTAGTTTAAACTTGAAGTTGTGACTTGTGAGTGAGCAACAATGTTCGTCCGCCCCAAAGAACTATATCATACAGACTATCTATATATGGAAAAGTTTTGCTTGGAAAATCCGCCCTCGTGAAAACCGCTCTCATCGTGCGAACAAATAGACGGATCAACCGGCGAGTGTGCTCGGCGCCAACGAACAGTCTTGTTCAGAGTACAAACGTACAATCACGCGTGCAGCACAACTTTGGACATATTCAACTCTCTTCTCTGTCCTAGGTTCAACCCCATCCCACTAAACCCACAATCACACACACACACTTTGGGAATTCCGAAATTGCAATACCCTTAGCAGTCATTCAGAGAGATGCACAGAGGCACCACACTGCACTTTCTTAATGTTAGTTTATAGTTTATATTATATACTTGAAGAGAAACAAACTTCACACAAAACGAACATTTTCTTTTCGACGAAAACTTTCGCGAGTAAACAGTATTAAATCAAAGTTCAATAGTTAATCAGGACGCGGCGTTTCCGCGAACAGTCCTGCACATCCCTCTCTGGGTCTCTGGTGGACTTTTGTGTATATGTGTTTTCATGTGTGTCTATATCCGAGTACTATGTACAGAAACACCTCCCCCTGCCCCCTCAGCAAATGTCTAAACTGAAAACTGTAATTCAATTCTATACTTCAGAGATGCTCCTTGAGAATGTGTAACTATTTGTACATATAAACCCCAGTAAACTATAGGAAAAAGCACATTAAAAGTTGGTGCTCGCACTGAATGCATCCTCTGGAGTCTAGAAAGCGGGACGGCAGGCAGGCAGCTTCAAGATTTTAGTGTGTGTGTGTGTGCGTGTTTGTCGAATTATCGCGTAATTCAACAGTTTGAATGAGGAGTTTAATGGACTTGCTCTTTGGGGCGCCCGGCGTGGCGCATTTACGCTGTTTGTAATGATTTCGTAATCTGTGTTTAGTTTGTAATCAGTTTGTATTAATGGGAAATCTGGGGAATGGAGGATAATTGGATGTTTGTCAAGAATTTTTTTGTAGGATTTTATTTTACATTATTTTAGAACTTCCGATTTTTTCAAGTCGTCAGCGGAAGTACATATTTATAGGGGATCGACTCAAAATTCCGTATATTAAAATCCCGTATAATCATAATCCCATATTTTTTTAAATCATTTTTTCACAATCCCGTATTTTTATAATACCGCATTTTATAAATTTAGTATTTCAAATTCTCGAATTTCTAGTTTGTTATAATTATCTTTTGTTTAATTGTAGTTTTTTTTATTATTTTTAGTTTTTTTTTATTAAAATTTTAAGACGGGCTTTTAATATCACGGGATTTTGTTATACGGGATTTTAAAAATACGGATTTTAAATACGAGATTTGGAAATACGGTATTTTGATATAAGGGATTTTAAAATATGTGACTTCGAACCCAACCCATTGCAATACTATCACAAACTCTGCAAGGCAGCACTTGACATATTCTATCCATCTATCGGTAGCGCAAACACAGCACATCGCATTTGCTAGACCATTTTCATAGGCATATAAACAATATTTATATTCAAATCTTTAAAACCTATATTATTTTTATAAATCCCGTATTTTTAATTCTCCAATTTTTTGGTTTATTTTAATTTGTTTTTTTTTTTTTTTTTTGTTTTTTTAATTATTTGCTTTTTTAATTTTACTTTTTTTTTTTGCTTTTTATTTTAAAGGGGATTTTAAAA
>JAAAKO020047997.1:0-11404 GCA_010015015.2 Bolitophila cinerea
GAAAAGCAGAATCCGAAATCGCATTCAGACTAAGGCATCGCGTCTGGCTAAAAAGAATGCGAGGTTGGAACAGGGTAGATCCACTGAGATCATCAACTCAAACAGCGGTTGCCACGATCCATCCAACCAGCGCCTTCTTGAATTAAGATTCAGAAGGGTACAGGTAAGGATATAAAATGTGGTAAAGAAGATCAGTTAAGGAGAAGTCAGGTCGGTAGTAATATACCAAGGACTAACTCCTCTGAGATGGTTAGTAAGTTAACTAAACTCTTACTAATTGCAGAACGGACAATTTTTGGTCGAGGCGGAGGTAGGTCATCGAATGAGAGTCAGGCCGGTAAGAAGAACCAAAATCCGACACTTAGAGTACTCCTGTAGATCCTAAAAAATCTTACAAGAGAAGAACCTCCGACGATACCACTTCACCTCAAGACACAGAAGCGAAGAAAGTCCGCATAAAACCGGTCCTTCTTTGAGCTTTGCAGAAGTTGTGGCAGGAGAGTGCAGAGTCGCCATTGCCAACATGGAGGACCCGGAACGGAAATCTAATCAGCTAACAGCACGTCTCACACAAATTATATCCACAAGGTAACGGCAGTGGACTCAGTCCATAAGCTATGGCTTGTGGAAGCCGTTTTGAAATTCGAAACTTTCTGTGATTGGAATGGATGAAATTCCGGTGTCCTGAACAGTCATAGTTTGAATACAACGACAACAAGACGCTACAAATTACAGGGTCCAGCTGAGGCTGGAAAAGATTAACCCTATGGTGTCTTGGCCACAAAGTGGATCCTTAAAAAGAAGGAGGATCAAAATTGTGACTTTATGATAATATATGCGGCCGGGGAGTCGTCCTTAGGCCCCTTGATAGATGGAGTTAACCAACTCTACTACCAGGCGATAAAGGTGTCAACCAATCTGGTCAAATTAAAAGCCAGACCAGCATCTAACGAGAAGATGGAGGTTGATGACTAGTCACATCCAGATACTGCAGCTCAGGCTGCACCACCGCAGAGCGGCGTTGAGCAATCTGAGCCAAAGTTTAGCGGTAGGCACTTCGGATGTGGTGCTATTACAATAACCCAGATTTTTAATGGTAAGATCCAGAGTATTTACAGTAGAGGTACCATTTTTTATTAAATCCTCCTTAAGGAACCTTATAAGTTACATTATCGCGTGTCTGACAGACTGCGACTAAATGATTACAGACTAACAAGACTCTATTCCTCAGATTGGACCTCTGTACACATACAATAGGAAATGTAGACGGAATCAAACAGAGGCAATGTTAATGCATGCCTTATTCCATCATTCATATTGACTCTACAGCTATTAGCCAAAATCGGGAAAGGAAGCAGCTATACCATACTGGAAGCATGGTGGCCAACGCACACCACACAATATGGGGAAGCACAAAACATTAATGGACAGGAGGAACACAATGGGTCCGCATTGAGACCTGCGAGCGCATGTCTTTAGCGTCTAAAGACAGTACTCCAACTTACAATATCTAATCTAATCTAGACTTGAACTCCAAGCAGCTACGTTGGGATCAAGGTTGGCTAATTCAATGTGTAAAAGTCATTCAATCCACATAGATCAACGTTATACATATTTGGTCTGATTCAAAAACAGTTTGCGATCGGACCAACGAAAGTATCGGTAATGTGTTGCATTTCGAGTTGGAGAGATATTGGAGACTACTGAGTTGAGCGAATAGCGATGGATTCGCACCATGTTCAACGTAGCAGACGAGGCCACCAAATGGCAAAACAGACCAACGATTAACGTCGATAACAGCTGGTTTTCCAGCAATCGTGTTTCGGCCAATCGTGATTCGGCCATTCGGTTAAACCTATTGAAAAGGATGACATTGATGTTATAGTGGATGTGCCTAGAAATAGTTGGCCAATTGGAAAAGTACTAGATACAATCGTGGGAAAAGGCGGAGAAGTTTGAAGTGCCACAAAAAAAAGTGGAATATATCATCGACCATCTGTAAAGATAGCCGTCCTAGACGTTCAAAATAAAAAGAAAGAAATTATAAGAAATCTTCTGGGGACAACGTTAACTAACCCGGGACTTATGTTGTTAGTTAAATCCATCTCTCAAAAAACATAGTCATCCCATTGGCTAAAATTCAATCGATCGGCAACATTACCAATATCATCCTATTCCTAATGGATGGATGGAGTCAGAAAAGACCACCCCACCAACCCATTGCATATCTGCGCGAGTATACTATAATTCCGACAAATGTGTACCTGATTATTGCAGCCGGGAATTCCGTTCACACCAAAGCAGACCTCGCAATTGTTCTCCGATGTGCAGCTGTTTTGCACGTCCTGGTCCAAGTCGGCCAGGCAGCCACGAATGTTGTGACCATCTTGTCGCGCGCGGGAGAAAGCAGTCAATTAGATAAGGAATTCGATATATATAATTTATCCAGCCTGGTCGAATAGCACAACTTACCGACGACACGAGAGTAGCACGGTGTGGTTGTGTTTGAGCATGAAGCCGGAATCAGCTGCCACGGCGCCGAGTTACAGATCGGATCAATGCTGCCCGAGCATTGGATGCAGCTTTCTGTAAAAGATAATTTTAAATTAAAAAATTATAACTTAATAATAAATCAATTAAATTGCACATCGAAGTCGATTGACCAAATATTATACGATTGGCCGACACACGATTAGCCAACTGCTTGGATTATAAATTGAATATAAGGAAAGAAAGCATATTTTTTGAGATCTGCAAGAAGCCAGTACTCGCTGGGAGCAATTCGAAGCCCAACTCGTTCAGTTTTACTATAGTTGCCATCGATGTGTGAGACGGTGCGTTGTCTTGGTGAAAGAGCACTTTTTTCTTGGTCATATGATACGCTATGTAATATTCATGATTATTGGTTTTTCCCTTTTCAAGATAGTCGATGAATAATATTCCTCGGGCATCCCAAAATACCGGGGCCATAACCAAAACTTTTGTGCTTTTGTGCGCTTTGGTCGACTTCCACCGGTTGCTGTCCATTCAGCTGACAGCCGATCCATGGTCATCAACAACGCAGAAATTCGTTTAGATTGCGCTTTAAAAAGACCAAATTTTTTTTTTATTTCACTGGGCCGTAAAGCTTTTCAAGCCATTTTTTCCCACCAAAAAGCATCGTAAACAAAAAAAGAAAAGTTGTTCGCCTCTGACGTCTAAACTTGAGCAAACGTTGTCGGATTGTCATGAAATTTTGACACATACATCAACGCCATCTATGTGTCAGACAAGGGACTTATTAAACGTTGAAATTTATTATAAATATAAGCAGACTTTTTGAGTTAAAGAATCTTTTTGATGTGCATACAGGATCGATAATTATAAAAAGATTTAAGGGAGTAACCGCGAATATTACTTTTATAACGTCAAAGATGGTTTTTGGTGTTTTTTAAGATTAAACACAAATCTTGAGCAGGCATTAAGAGCTTTTTGCAGAGTATTGAGCGCAGAAGAAGACTTGTAGGAAAAAATGATATCACAGTAAAGAAAGTATGTGAAGTGAGATTTAATTAGTCTAAGTCTAGTAGTTGTTGACATGAGGTACGCATTTATGCAAAGCCGTTGTAGTCCTGCAAACATTTTTTTTTTTGCAATAATACATACATTATCATTCCATTGCTACCAACATCTCAATGTCACATCTAAAGAACAACTGGGCGTCACCAGCAAACAGATGATATTTTGTCTCGCTGTGAAGAATAGTAGAAAAATCATTAAGGCAAATAGAGAAGAGAAGAGGTCCTAGAACGGAACCTTGGGGACACCTAAGATAACATGTTTGAAAAGGGTGTCCCAATTAGAGAACCCGTTTTAATTTTGACGCCATTTTTTCTGTGCAGGATATTCTTTTCCATATTTAATCGGAACATGTCTTATTAATAACGCAATAAAAATATCACCACTCGCTCGAAATAAATATGTGTTTTTTCCTTAAATTAAATTGGAACTCTTATTGGGACACCCTGTATGAAGATAACTTTCCGCCAATGTCAACACAATGGGTCCTCTGATCAAGGTAGCTCTTTATTAGATTTACTGCAGAGGAACTAAAATCAAACAAACAGGATAATTGATCACAGAAATATAATCATAGGATAATTTATCAAGATTTTGAATATATCATCACTAACTTTAAGTAGGGCTGAAGAAGTGCTGTGACTACTTGTAAAGCCAGATTGATACTCAATTAGGAGATTATATATGAGTCTAAGTCTAAAGGTAATCTGTTTTTCTAAACAATTTCCAAGACCTTCGATAGTGATGGCAAAATGGGGCAATGGGTCTGAAATCCTTGAATTCAAATGAATGACTGTTTTTATGGATAAGTAAAACTGTAGCACGTTTCCAGGATTTGGGGTGAAAGTTGATGATGTCAGGGAGAAGTTAAGGTTATCAAGGATATACGGAGCAATTATATAGGGAAAATCGGACGAAAGCTGAATTTAGGTTAGGAACAATTTAAAGGCATACAAGACGGAGTACTAAGCGGAAATAAATTGTTACGTGATTCATAATACTGAATTTTAGCTTCCAATGCGTTCATTAAACCATACTAAGTTGGGTGAAAAGTAGCCTCCTTGGGAATGAAAAAACCTTTTTTTTTTTCATTTTAGTCAATGATACTTATCCCCTTTTAGGTCGATAATCATATTTCGTCGATTTTCTAACTTTTCGATCCCGTCCGAAAAGTAATTTTCCGCAAGGTCTGCAAAATACTCTTCCGCTGCGTCAATGATCTCCGCGAGACCTGAATTTTATTATTGATGAGCCATCTTTTGCGAGGTTTGGGAACAGATACAGGGAGGAAGCCAAATTGGGCGAACAAGGTGGATGGGAAATCAATTGGAGCCCTAAATCGTTGATTTTAGCCATAGTTGTCGCGATTGTGTTTTTGCTCCGAAGTCATCATGCGCGGCACACGGCGGGAGAATTTTTTTTTTCATTTGCAGAATCTCGCCCAAAACATGCCGTGGGCGCTCCGAACTTATCCTAGTGGCATCTGCTAGCTCGGGCACTTTCACTTTCACTTTCCGATCGGCCAACACCATTTCACATATTTTATGGACATTTTCCTGTGCAACCGCAACGGAGGGCCTGCCGCTGTGGACTTCTTCGGTAGTAGAGTTTCGGCCACAACGAAACTCTCGAAACCAATATTTAACGGTGTAATCTGAAGGAGCACTATAGTCCCATAGTTAATCCTAATTTTCATTTGTTTTCTTCGCCGTTTTTCCTCTCAAAAAATATTTTTTTATGAGAGAAGGAAACACGTTTTTTTTCCATTCTCAACATGATGCCAAACACGTCAACAAAAATCGTCTGTCAACACAAAACAAATGGCTGTATCGCGCTGAAATTTGACATGTCTGCCTAAATATGAATGGACTATTGGGGTCTTTCAAGAAATGAGGCGCCTTCAGTGGCAATTTGTGAAAATACAAAAATTGTACACCTATATCTGTCAGAAATATTATTTAACCTCATTTTTTTTGTATATATCTGTGTTAACTTCAAAGAGATTGGTTAACTTTTGCATCAACATGTGTCCAAACCCCTTTACGAAAACAGCGCCTCTAGTGAGCATGAAGGATCCCAAATAAGGCACCATAATCTTTTTTGCGATTGCAAGTGCATTTGTGCGGAGGTTACTTTTCACCCCACCTAGTAATAAGTTGGTTATGTCACGCTCCAAGGATGAGATTTAATTAATTAGTACAACTGGTATAATAAAGGAGCTGCAGACAAAGATTTGCAAAGTAATCGACCTTGTTATCAATAGACGTCTAAGAGCAATAATACTCTAGAAAAGAATTTAGGTTATGTTTTTGTAATGAACATCTTTATGAAAATAGGCAGTCGACTTTGACGTGCCGAGTTTTTAGACCAGTTTTGAGATATTGTATTAACTCGAATTTTAATAGTTTGATGACGATAAACACTATGCGTCCACAGTTCGCGGGACAGGTCCAAAGAACTTGTCCAGTTACTGTGGTCCGAAAAAAGTGACTTCAACAATTTGAACTTTTACTAGAGAACACAAGTAACCCGGCAAGCGTTCACATTGCGCGGGACACAATGCGGACACATTTTGTGGACTACATTTGTATAAGCCAATCAAATGATTGGATTTCAATGTGACTTGGACCAGTCCGGCAGATATTCGTTAAAATGTATTAGGTAGACACAATTTGAAGTTTTTAAAATATTTTTTTTACTATATTTTACAAGTTTTTATGGTAAAATAATTTAAAAAAAATATTGGCGTAAGCCATCTGTTGACGACGAAAATAACTAAAACACTGCCTTGAATAAAAGAGATGTTCATTACAAGTACGTACATAGAAAAACTGGTCCATTTCGTGTCTATATATAGAAGTCTATGATAGACGTCATAAATAAATGTGTTGAGTTGGGTGAAGCAACAAAATAACCACTGCGGCATTACCGGAGAACTGGTTGATTAAAGGAAGTTAAGTTGGTTGACAGATTGACAGATTGAAAGATTGAGAGATTAGGTTTTACTGTTTGAGATGTAGATGACGAAGATGTAGCGGTAGTGGCGTCGGGAGAGAGTAAATTAAACGAAAATTAATCAAACCCGAATAACAATGGACCAAAAATAGGTTATAATTATATTGCCTAAAAAACTATGGACCAAAAAAAAAAACAACTTTTGTTCGAAGCACTATTTTTAAGTATGAGAGGGTGGATTAAAGTTTGTAGGAAAACCCGGTATTAGCGATACGTAGTGATTGCAAACCGGTTAACCGGTTTAACATGTACTTTTAAGACAAATAACCGGTTTACCGATTAAAAATAACCGATTTTTATACTTGTTTTATTAAATATATATTTTTTTTAAAAAGTACGTTTTTATTTTTTTTATCTAATGCCGGATTTCCACCTAGTGACCAAGTGGGCATATTGTGGCCATTTATTAAGTGGAAACAGTATAGCCATTTACTTGGCCATTTGAATAAAAATGTTTATGAGGTGGCCATTATGAAATAAAGCACCAACATGTGGCCAATTATTTTGCGGGTTGGCCATTTGACAGTTAGAGTATTGTCAAAAAAAAATGTTTAAGGGCTGAATTTCCACAAAATGGATAATTGGCCAATTGGGCCATTAATATTATTGACCTCTTGGCCACTAGGTGGAAAGTCGGCATTACAAGTAAAAAACGGTTAAAACCGATCAATTAGATGTAGATTTCTGATAAGTTTGCAATCACTATAGCAGAAGGTAGATTTATTTATAATAATATATTAATTTAATTTATAACGTCCAAGATATTAGAATAACAAAAATGTATTTTAATTCCCTAGGCCGCCATCGCCACTATAAAAATAGCCTACAAATATAGACGAATAGGATGGCCAAGGGCCGAATACCGATAAGATGAATTATTCGATTAGGCGACTAATATTAAAGACGATAAGCCGATTGCTACAAATTAACGAAATTAAATTTGACAGTTAAAATTTGTTTTTTTTTGGATTTTTTAATTTTTGTTTTTTGTTTTTGTCGTATATTGGCCAATCGTATTGGTCGCCTCATCTTTGGGCAATAATATTAGTCGTAAACTATTATAATTCTTTTAATCGTATGGTCGGGTAATAATAACGACTGATTGGCTAATAGTCCGGCTTATCAGTATGCAGCCAATCATGTTTATGCCAATCGTTTCATTATTAGGATAATATGATTTTGGCCATAATCTTGATTCGGCCAATAGTATATATATCATTCGGCTAATCGTGTGTCGGCCTATCCTGCCATTCGGCTAATCGTATTTTCATTAAATCGATTTTCGATTATTCGGGTGTATAAAAGGCTATAAAGTAAATATATATCATACCTGCACTTGCGTATCCAATAAGGCTGACCACCAGCAAAACCGCAATCCCAAATGAATTCATCCTAAATTGCACTTTGAACTGTAACACGAGAATTATTTGACAGACTTATTAATACCGTTACCGTGGTCACGCACCACTAAAAAAAAGTGATGCTAATGGACGAAAAATCGATTTTCAACTGCGACGCAACGCAACGCCCCGCGCCGCTAAAAGTGCGCTTTGACTCACGCTCCACATTTATCGAGAGCGCCGAGCGCGCTTTTCTTATCTTATCTTATCTTATCTTGTGAATGTTTGGTATGTGTTAGCTTAAGGTGTTTAATTCTGAGTGTGGCGTATTATTTTACATGTACATTGAAACATAATATGTACATGACGAGTGTGCGCGCGCCGCGTCCGCGCCGGAGCACCGTGATAACGTGCATCGCATGTGTGTACTAACAACTAAAAGTGAGTCGCAGTGCACGCGGCGCGTTGGCATACGTTACGGAATTCGAGTGATTGTATGAAATATGACATATATTTGAAAATCGACGTAGCACGATTTGTCATATGCGTGTGTATTTATTATATTTTACAATGTTATACAATGTGTTTAAAAGCGAGCAGTAATGATGTCATCGGTAATTCAGATTCGCCGGCACACGATTCGCAGTAATTGCGATGAGCCCGACCACGAGAAACGTCAAAGCAGTTATAGAAATGAAAAATTGATGGAATATTGCTGCGGTTTAAGCTAGTTGATTTACTGGTCAATTCTGTGGTCAACGTAGTCAATCGTAGCGTAAAATAGGGTCAATCGTAGTGTACTGGTGGTCAAAAAACGATTATGATGCGTATAAAGTAGTTAACAGGTCAGTTACCAGGTCACTTCTGCGGTCAACGTAGTCAATCGTAGTGTAAAATAGGGTTGACTAATTACCGGTGGTCAACCAAAAAAATGTTATGTTGCGTTTAATCTAGTTGACTTACTGGTCAATTCTGCGGTCAACGTTGTCAATCGTAGTATAAAACAGGGTCAATCGTAGTAGAAAATAGGGCCAATCGTAGTCAAATGATTACAGGTGGTCAATCAAAAAACTTTTTATGCTGCGTTTACACTAGTTTACTAACAGTTCAAGTCTGCGGTCAACGTAGTAGATCGTAGTGTTAAATAGGGTCAATCGTAGTTTAAAATAGGGCCAATAATCGTAGTCAACTGATCACTGGTGGTCAACTAAAAAACTGTAATGCTAAATTTAAACTAGTTGACTAACATGTCAATTCTGCGTACTAAAATGTTTGATAGTTGACGCTGTAGGTGTAAACATGTTTTAAATATTCGTAGTCAACAGTTGACAATCAAAATAAAGTTGACTTCATGTTCTTTCTTTTGATTATTGTTGACTACATTGTTTAATTTGGTCGATTAGTAAAACATCCATACTGCTACTGTATGCGTAGTCACCGTATATTCAAGTCAACAGATTTAAAATAAGGTCAACACAACGGTCAACGCGTTGACAACTTTTGCCTTGATCAACGTCATCAACTGTTTGACACACCGATTTTATAGTCAACTAAGTCAACTAATGTAATTACCATTCACGCATTGACTTTAGCATTCAGCAGTTTACTGCACTCTCGGTGACTTTGAGTCAACTATCGCAGCATAATATGCCTACGACCACAAGAAATATCGCAGTTGCTAAGGATTGACTTAATTCTGACAGTTCTTTGTCGTTTTTACATCACCATTTTAGCGTTGCTCTTCTAACACTCACACATATGCAAACGAATGCATGCTCGCGTTAGTGGCAGTATTGTGGTTATTTTTACGTTGCTTCAAAAATCAAATCGATTCCGGTGATATTTCGACTCAGACTTATTCGAAGATAAATACTATCGATATTACCAAGCAGTAATGATGTCATCGGTAATTCAGATTCGGAGTAATTTTGCGATGAGCCCAAAACGATGAGGACAAAACAAAAATGATAGCGGTAAAAATCTTTGAAAATTTACCTCTAGAGATTTTTATTGCCATTTTAATTTTTTTCCTCCCCTTATTTACATAAAATTAGTCATAATTAAAAATATTGTTTTTTTTATAATTTTATTTAACGAAACTTACTGGATAATTTATGCAACTTTGGATACCTGCTCCGATTTCTCTGGGCCAGATTCCAGGTCCGTTTTGCTTACCAACCATTGCTCTCAATAATGCATTGAAATTTTAATTTTAAGGTTAATTATTTTTACCATCGTAAGAGATTCAACAACCCATGCGAACTGAAGTGTTACTCCAACACTTTCAATTGCATTTCGGCTGGAGGCGGTGATATTTCACGACGACTTCCTTCGAATTCCTCTTTATCTCCAGTGTCTGGTACGTAACCTTGGTCCACATATTGATCCATATAAAAAGCTTTAACTTTTTCCGGATTTTTTCATTTTTTTTCACTGAATATATGCCGCATTTGCATTTCGAAATCCCAAACAATGCATTCCACTCATTTGGATTATATTTTTCTGGGTGTCTGGTAATGTGTAATTACTTCTAGTCATTAATTCTTCAATGTAATGTAATGTAATAATTGTTGGAGATACTAATGGAATATTCGCGGAAGCTACATCTTTCATTACTTGCCGTTTCTTCTTCTTCTTCTTCTTCTTCTTCTTCTTCATCTTCTTCTTCTTCTTCTTCTTCTTCTTCTGGGTAAACTGTTCTCCTCATCAATTTTCTTGGTCTCCCAACGAAGAAATCAGCTCACTTACTAGTTACTATACATCATTTTCTCAAAACTAAACTATATTAAATATTATACGAGCTTAAAGCTCTGTATAATTGTTTAAATAAATTATTTAATAAAAAAAGATTATAATTTCTTGTTCCTAAATGCTTTTCTTATTAAAATGAAAGATACGATAAGATTTTCCTTTAGATATCTGACATATTAAAACGAAAGCCAAGTATCCTATTCAAATCTTATCACTAGACCATATATAATATACCAATATTTCATACTTAATTTCAAAACAACATTCTCAAATAAACTATTATATCAGTTTTCGAAAAAAGATAAAAATAAAAATGTACAATCAAATCATTATGGAAACTAAAAATCATATATACAATTTTACTATGTACATTTCAATATTCATTTAACATTAAAGAAATAAAACGCAAGTACTTACAAGAAAAATAAATTAAAATTATTACATATTATGTATATATATGTTTAAAGTGTTGAAATGACCAACAAATTATTATTTAACACTACACAAATAAAATAAAATAAAAAGCAGTCGGTGAATGCTCCTTGTGCAATGTGCATATATGCGTTTAAAGATCATTATCTTCCATAAAAATAGTTTTACTTTTGCAAAAAGATTCTTTGGATGTGGATGCGGTAAAATGAACTTGAACTGGTGGAACGGCGATCACGAAGTGGAGGATCAAAACCAGCTTGACTGGAATAAAACGAATACAACGACAAGAATATAGTAAACAGGTTGTT
>JAAAKO020048008.1:0-11404 GCA_010015015.2 Bolitophila cinerea
GCCCTTTAACCTACCTCATTTTAAAAACCAATATAGAACATCATTTTATTTGTTGATATTGTTTTTAAAAAAAATTCTTCTTATTTTATATGTTATTTTGTAAAACTACTACATATTTTTTAATATATATTTATATTTATTTAGGATGAACTCGATGGCATTTATTATTGGCAAATTATTATTTTGGTTTATTTTGGACCTCCGCTTGATGAAACATAAAATAATATTAAATTAAATAAATTTACCGATTTTTGGATGGATATTTGGATGTAATGTTTGCCGGCACCATAGGAAAGAGGCAACCCTGCACTGTCGTCAGATTTAAATTACTCGAAAATTAAAATACTAGGTTTTAAATCACACTTTTTTACAATGTAAAACCTAATCGTCCAATTTATTTTGTGAATATTAATTATAATTGATAATGATATTATTTTTATTTGTTTCTCATTAGTAAACTACACCTTTTTCTAGCCCACCTTTCTTATAGGTAGAAGTAGCAAAACATTGCTACGTTTCACCTGATTTTTTAAAGACTTAGTAACTTTTTAGCATACACGTTAAAATGCTACTGTTTTTTACTAATTATTATATTATATTATATTTCATATAATTTTCCTCTCAATTTCCACACATTTTGTTTGATTTTTTGGAAGAAATTAGTCTGATTGACCATTCGATGATTTTCAAATAACTCATATCAAGTCATAAACGTAAAAAGAGCTTATTAGGATAATTTGTGTTTCTGTTATATAAAAAACATGTTTAACAATCCTGATCAATCACATAAAAAACCATTCGGCTTAAGGCCATTAGGCTAAATGGCTCATTTGGCTATTTCTCCGAAGAAGGATTATGAGTGTCAATATAAATCGCAACTTGATATTTAAAATATCAATCATGTGAATAAAGGGCAGAAACGGCTGTTTAATATACTACTATTTCATTTAAGTGCAAAAAATATGTTGAATATTTATTTTTATTAAATTATCACTAAAGATATATTATATGCGACGAGATAAATTGGCCGATGAGATAAATGAGCCGATGTGATCCCAAACCAATCTTTCTTTATAATAAAACATCTAATAAATAAATTAAGGAAAGTGTTCTTGACCCAATTGCGCCATGTTGCCGCAATACCTGAGATAAAGACAAAAAACAAATCAAATTATACTGTCTAACTCGATTGGGTGACCAACATTAGCGTCGCATACGTAAAAACACAATGAAACATACGTATAATTATCACATTGAGCATCTCACCGAATGCGTATGCCTTCAAAAATCGACCTTCTGTTTTTGTTAGCATTTTGTAATCATTTGTAAATATCGCAGTTACACAGACTATATCTTATTAACTAAAAGAGTTGCTTCTTTTATTGTATCATCCCTTTAAGTGGATTTCCTTCTCTTATTATTATATCAGCGCCCACTTGAAGATAAGCTTATATATATATACTCGGTGCTCAATAACAATACAATTGCAATTGCTAGATATCTTTTGTTGTTTTCTCAAAATGATGTGTCGACAGATCCATCTTTTATAATTGTATAATACCTGAAATTGGACATAATGCGTTTATAAACAAATTACATGTGCAACTCATCGGCTCTCTCACACACAACAATAACAGAAAAAAAAATAAAAACCTAAAGAAAACGTAATCGTGCTTTTATGGCCGAGCAGAAAACCTGCACTAAGATTAATCCGAGTGATACCGTGTACGCCTGACCGCATCGCATTCGATATAAACGCTATTCTCTTGGTCCCACAATAAAAATATGTTATTAATCGTGGTCATTTATATTTGTGATTATTTCACTTAATTACGGTGTATTAATTCGTCGTCAACATCGCGCACGCGCATCATTGATCATTTCCAAAGGTGTGTGGTGTATTTTCCAGACACACACACACACATACACAGAAACACACACACACAAGCACGGATCTAATAGCGCTTTTTGTCTAAGTTTGAACAAAACGTGAGTCTGCTATTGCTCGCTCGCGAATACCTTTATGTTTCAAATTAAATTATACACGTGTTTTCTATATATATATACATATGTATGTATTGTATAGATAAAGATATAGGTATATATTATCGTATATATATATATGCTTTATAGCCAATCGTATTATATTGAAGTAGATGTTTGCACTTTTGCTTTCCGTGACATGGATTTGATGTTAGCATTAAGATTATATAATCGGTAGCGCTCTTTGTCCATTAAAACGAAGCGTATGGCGTATCTCGAGAACGTGCCTTGGCTCCTGAGTAAATCTGCCCGCACGCTAAGACGTTGTGGACAACAAAAACAAAAACAACAACAACAACAGCAGCAGCATTAACACACACATATGCGGACGCGTGCGCAACAGTATTGACCCGAATTGTTCGGAATAATATAAATGTGCGGTGAGCGCGCGATTGTGTTTTTAGTTAGACGAATTAAATGTGTAAATTGTAAAATATAATTAAGTCGGTGTTGGTGCAAAGACACACCAGCATGGTGCAGAGTTGAGCGGAGCAGGCGGAGTTGGCGGAGTGTTTGTTGTTTTTGCGAGACTTTAAATTGGCCAGGTTGCGAATTTTGTGTTTCACCATCTTCACATTCAATTGCGCTCACCTCCACATATATATAATTAGGTATATATATATGCTATATATGTATTAAATATATACCTATTATACCTGAAGTGCTATCATGAAGATCTCAGACAGAGAATCAGGGTTATCGCTGAGCGCGATCTTGGCAACATTATGGCGGTGCGCAACGAGATGAATGTGTGTATGCGGTGGAGTTTTTTTTTGGGGCCTGCACATTCTATAGTCATCATCACTTGGATTGTCAAGGCTTTTCCGATTGCCGTGACGTTTTTCACTCACGATTCACCGAAATTTAATATCATCGCAAATCTGAATTGATGTTCGTTCGTACCCTGTGGAGATGTTCAAGACTGACAGAGGAACGATCGTCTATAATTGTTTTGTGGTTTCAATTAAAATAAAATATTAAAAAACTTTTTGTTTGTGAAATGAAGAACGTTCTTTTTATAAACTTAAATATTTGGTTGATTTTTTTTTCTAAATATGTATACAGATTCGGTTATAATATTTTTTTCTTTAAGCGTTAAGGATTTAGTCTAGTATATACAATCAAACACGTAGACTTCCTCGAATCATAGGCTTTTGGTACCTATAGAATATGATTTCACTTTGAAAGATAATTTCTACAATTTTATATTTCCAAATAACAATCTCGTTAGGTTTTGTTTAGTTTAATGAAATTTATCATAATTTCAAAAATTGATAATCAGAAGCATAGAGTTTTTATTATAAATTTTGTCACTGTCACTTACATCCTTGACACTCGACAGAAAGATTAATTCAAATATGCCACATTAGGTTTGAAAACATGGCAAACAATAAATTTTCATCAGAAATGGACTTATTCCTAATTTATTGTTACTAATTTTTTTCATTTTTTGACTATTCAGTTTGAAAATATGTAGTAATTTCATTATTTTTTTGCAAATGGTATATTTTAAAAAGGGTAAAGAAATATACGATGAATTGCTTACGATAAATTGTCCGCAAATCATTAAAATGTATTTAAAAATTGATTAGCGAAAATAACTAAATATGAGAAGATCTTTGAAATATTTTTTACCTAATAATCAGAAATCATAGGTTGATTACATTAATTAAATACTGGAAGAAAAATATTTAATACATTCACTTTTAAATAACCGAATTGATGAGGTAAGTTTGATCTTAGTTGGTGAATCGTTCCAGCATGCCATGCCATGAACAAAGAAGGACACATGCATTTGATGTACTGAATGACTAGGAATGATAAAATTAGCTGTACGATTTTAGCTTATTATTCAAATATTTAGGGCAACGGGTGTCACGAAGTCTTTTAATAAAAATGCAGGATTGAAGATAGAAATAGTATTTAAAAGAAAGCCCAAGAATCACATTACGTTTATTGCCCAAGCTATCAAATTTTCGCAATCGGAACACAAATCTTGTACAAGCATTAAGTGCACGCTCCAGGATATTAGATGTCGTAGATCTTAGTTCGCCCATGGAAATTTGTCTATATGATAATAGACGAACAAGTAAAGCGCGAACCAAAAAAAGTCGTGTTGTTGTTGTCATTATTAGACTATTAGTCCACAAACTCCGTAGACCAGCAAAATTTTAAGATGATATTGTTGAGGCATGATTAGACCAGTTTAGTTTATTGTCCAGGGTAATTCCAAGATTTTTTACTGAAATAGATGGCAGATCCGTTTGTACTGTATTTCGTGATGGCGCATATAGTATAGCTTGAGTTTTTTTAACGTTTATAAGTAGATTATTTTACAGACACCATTCGGAAATGAGATCAAGATTTATTTTGCATGGAAATAAAATTTTGACTAACTAAACTGGGAAGACATAAATTGTAGATTTGGACATCGTCGGCGAAGATGTGATACTTAGTTTTGCTATTAATAATTGTAGGCAAGTCATTTACAAACATTGAAAAAAGTATTGGTCCAAGGACTGAGCCCTGAAGATCACCAGAGAAGATTGGAAGAAAATCAGAGTGACTACCACCAATGTCAACACATTGATAACGATCACTCAAATAATCTCAAATAAGGTTAGCAGCGAACGAGGAAAAGGAAAATTGGGACCGGAGTTTATTACAAAGGATGGTGTGGGACACAATGTCAAATGCCTTCGAGAAGTCAAGAAGAACCAAAAGAGCGCAGTGTTTTTTATCGAGATTACGTCGGATATCATCAGTCACGTTGAGCACTGAGCAGGGCAGTTGAATTACTGTGACCTGAGCAAAAACCGGATTGAAATTTATTGAAGAGATTTTGGCTTACTAGATCTGTCTCTTGATGATCTTCTCAAAAATCTTTGACATTGCAGAATGCATACTTATTGGACGAAAGTAATTCTAATATCAATTATAATTTGGGGTAGATATTGGATAGGAACAGTAAAACGTGGCGTGGAGAAAAGAATACATTTAGTTTTGTTTATGTTTAAGAATCAATTGATTAAATTTGCACCAACGGGTCACTTCATTTAAATCGTTATTTATTACGGTGGCATACACTGGAAGAAGGTCAGGTTGGCAGAAATAGTATAACTGGACGTCATCAGTAAAGAGATGATACTTGGTCAAGTTATGGAGAATTAGGGGTAGGTCATTTAAAAACATTGAAAAGAGAACAGGACCAAGAACGGAACCTGGCGGGAAATTAGAATAAATAGGAAGGAAATTACCAGAGATATCAACGCACTGACTATGATTAGAAAGATAATTAGAGATAAAGTTAATAGACGACAAACAAGTGACGTAGCTTTTGGCAAATAATGTTGTGAGAGACCTTTGATAAATCTACTAATACACAGAAACATTTTTCTTATCTAAACATCTTAGAATTTCGACAGTTACAGCAGTTAAAAGTGCAGATGTCGTGCTGTGTTTTAGTCTAAAACCAGATTGAAAATCGTTAAGTAATTTGTTATATTTAAAATGTGTAGTTATTTGATTTCTCATAATAATTTCTAAAACTTTGGATAATGCAAGAAGTATTCTAATAGGGTGAAAATCTTAGGTATTGAAGGATCTTGTATTTTTTGAAGAGGGATAATACGGGCACGTTTCCAAGTTGATGGAAAAATGAAAGTTTTTAATGAAATTTTTTAAATATGATGTAAGTAAGAAGATATTCCGGGAAGGATCATTTTAATATACTTTATTGGTAAATTGTCTAGACAGTGGAACTAGATTTTATTGACATTACAGTTTTAATAAGATACAGAAGAATTGTAGGCTGGAATGAAAACTCAGAAGTATGGTTGGAAATTAGTGAAAAAACTGTGGATGGGGAATGTGATGTTGTGATAGGAATTGAAGACATCAGGTACGAATTAAAAGTTTCATTTGAAAAAGGAGATAACTCGTTATTAAAAGCATTAATACCTAGATTTTTTTAATTTCGCCAAAGAATACTAGGCTTGATTGTAGATTTATTATTACGTGTAATCAATACAGCTTTATTGCGTAAGCGTTTAAATTGTGCATACATTTCCGTTGTTTGTTTTCCACGCCTTCTTAGCAATGTTTCGCTTAACTAGTGCATATTGATTATTGAACGGTACTGTTAAACAATAGTTGGTTAGTGAGCTTTGGCTTTTTAATTATTTGTAACGGATAATCAAGTAGATTAATTGCGTTTAACTCAAAAGTTAACATCATATACATTGACTTTCGTTAAATTGTAGATATTAATCCATTTCAACAAAAAGGCATAATGTAATAGATTTTCCGAATTATTTGGTTTAGATTTCTTCTGTATATTGGTGCTAATTCAGTAATTGTGTGTTGAACATAGATATCGTGCTACTAAAATGTCATGTTTGGAAAGACTTCTACTGAGTTGAGTATACGTTATCAAGTTATCATTATCATTTTGTCAATGTTTTTCGTAAATGCTAGATCCAGAAGCGAAGAGCCTGTATATATAAAAAATGAGTCGGAGTGATAATAAAAGCGAAAGAGAAGTTTGTTTAAAGGTTTGAATTATTTAGGAACAAGGTCAGATAATATATTATACTAATAGGTATCAAATCATTTGTAGCTGGTGGCTCATACATAACTCCAAATAGAATCGAAGTAGAACTATTCTAATAAACAAATAATTGTTTTTAAATTATTATTATTATTATATAAACAAATAATTGTTTTTAAATTATTCGGGAATAAAAGAGTCGAATGAGGTAACAATTTTAGCTTTGAGCTTTACACTAACATTAATTACCACTCCTAAACCATGTCTTTTTTTACGGTCTGTTCGAAATTATCTAAAACCTGGTAACTCGACTGCTTTTGAAGATATATTAGTTTTAGGCCATGTCTAAAATGAATAAACACTTAAGATTACCTGAATGAACTTTAAAATGAGAATACAAATGTGTTACCAATCGCACTGAGACCAGAAATTCAAGTTTCTCTTTCAAATAAAACTAATAAAAATAGTCAAAAAAATGAATATTTGGTTTGTTCGTTTCCTTTTTATTCATTATATAAAAAAATGCGGTTCGCGACAAATTTTGAGGCTTCAAAATAGCCTGCGGGGGAATTTGGGAACGGAATTCCAAAATAATGTTAGGCTAAAATAAGTGTGTATTCTAGATTAAATATGATCTAAAGATATTGACGTTATATGAGTTTTCCAAAAATCTATGCAACAAACCGAACTAAAGCCATAAGTCGTAATAAATCCGATCAAAGTCGCACTATAAATCTATTCTTATTTTAAAATAAATATAAGCAGCAAAATGAAGATATTTATAGCAGATTCCTTATATTTATTGAGGTTCATTGATCCGTGAATGCTTATTGGTACACAATTATTAGTTTGACAGATATGTTATCAATGGCATCCGCAGAAACAACCGATAACGCCGCATCATGCACAATGACTCTGCCAGCTCTCACACGGCCAGAAAGACAATCAAACTTCAGATGTCCCTAACGTCTAACTAATTGGCCATCCTTCGTACAGTCCTGACTTGGCACATTGTGACTTCATTTTGTTCCCGATAGATTATATGGAGAATCTTCGGTCCGGCCAGAAATGATGATGACATTTGGCAGACGCATATGTTACAACTATAATCTATGACAATTCTACCCAACTAACAACTTCATACCAAGTTTAACCGAATTCGGTTAAAAATCCGTATGCTTTTAAGTAAATTTAAGGTTAATTTAACCCAAAATGTGGAATATTTTGTATGGGCGATTGTCCGTTTTTAACCTGTTTTTTACTGCATTTTCAGTTTATGTTCAACGATTATTAAACCAAAAAGCAGTTAAGAAATAACCTGCAATTACATTATTTTTAAACACCAAAAATAAACTCTTCATCTATAAATCTATTTAGTTTACTTACGTATATTTCTATTTTCCGAATTTTTCCATTAACAGAAAACTAACCTTCTTTGAGTTAAATTTCAGGTATATTTATATTTAGAAAAAAAGTACTTAAATAACATCTGCGTTTAATTTTTTTAACTATTTATTACCAAAAAAATTGAAGTATATTATTGTTGATGGCGCTTTTGGTGTTGATTATATATATGTACAAGTTAGTAATATTTAACTTGAATTACAAATGTTGTTTAAGACAATAAATCGTGGCAAACATTATTTTACTTTGAAATGGATGGTTTTACCTTTTTTTAATAAAAGGGCCATTCAAACAATTTTATCCTCTAAAATATGAGGCTTTTAAGTTTAAATTTAACTCAATATTTACCAATGTTTAAACATATGTCTTTGATTCGGTTGCCATGTTATATTTTATTTTCCTTCGTTTAAATACAGTAAATAAAATATGTATTGTTTCTTAGGGTCGGATTTAGTACATTATAATTGAACAATTACAATTCAAGATTAAATGTACATGTGTTTTGCATTTTGATTTAAAAAAGAAGTTTTTATGTTCAAACGGTATCAAATTCCATTCATAGTCAAGATAACATATCATAGTTGCCTTAATTATTATTATTTTATGGCTGCAGTTGCCTTATAGAACAATTTTAGTAGTGGGTGTACTGTGGTGTGCGTTTATCGAAAGCCAAATTCGTTATTTAATAGTAAATTAATTTAATCGCAAGAAAAGCTAGTTGCTCATGTAAGAAACATTAAAAAAAGCTAATAGTGGAGATGGGGATTTTAGGTCTATAGCTACATTTAACAGTGGAGTGTTTGCTTTTGGTTTATAAGTAGGAATTAATTTTCCAGATCGTAGGAAAATAATTCATATTGAAACAATGGTTAAATAATGTGGTGGGAAATGTAGCAAATGGCAAAGAAGTATAAAGAATGGTTACGTTCGTGGCCCGATGATTTTTTATATGATTTTGAGAGTTGTTGACGGTCTTAAAAACTGTTGTAGACGAATGTTGCTTAACATATCTGCCGTGCAATTCTCTTTGAAATTAATCAATTGAGTTTGCATATTAACTTTTGTGCCCTGAGTGTTAGAAATTTTTCGCCTATTCTTTTTCAAATAGACAACCATTTTATTGACCCACTCTACTATGCATCCAATAGTTATAAATTTGGTTAAGCATTTAATTTGGGATTTCAATCGTGCGGTAAGCAGCAATAAAATTTTGTTTAAAGTTAGTTTTTCCTAATTTTTTCTTTATTTAAATTTGATGAATGAAGGACTTTGGTAGAGGAATGTAAGTGTTTGTTTATTTTTGTAGTGAGAACATGTAAATAAATGCTTTGATTAATGATTGAGTTTGTATAGTGATAATGTCTATTTATGTTGATGAATGATGACAGATAACGGTTTAGTGGAATATTTAATGTATTTACGTCTCTATTGAGGTCACGATTATATTTTTTCGAGTTTTTTTAAGCTATATTTTGATATTATTTTATAGGATGGTTTTAAATTTTTCTGCATCATGATTTAAAATTGCTGAAGATGGGATTGTGGCAAATGTTTAGATTGGGTGAGATAAAGAAGAAGTATATGAATGTGTATCATGTGTACATACATGGTGAGTGGGGTATATGATGTGGGGTACACGGAGCGAACTAACTAATAGAGGTTAATGATTGACTTTTTTAACAATTCGCAACATGTTTGATTGTTAATTCTGTATTATATTTTAATGCAGTGGGTGCCAACTTGCGGCCCACAAAGTTGTTTTGTGCTGCCCGCGAGATGATTGTCTGTATAAGTTCCATAACTATTTTGAAAATTTAAACCCTTAAATATCAAGCAAATAATAGATTATATTCATATTCATATTGAGATTGATATTGACCCTTATTTTAAGTGCATTGGACGCACAAACGCAGCAAACATACATTAATATTTAAGGCTTTTTTATCGGCTGGTAATTTAAAATAATTGATTGGTTTGAAAAAATAATGGATTTATTTAAGAAAAACTGGATTGCAACATTTATTGGGCACAAAAAAAGCGGAGGCTTTTTTTTACAATTTTAGGATATATAAATTTAATTTAAGATTTGTAGACATTAAAAAAAAGTTTGCTGTTAAGTAACAAAATGATTTTATTATAGATGCTTGTAATGAAAGCATTCCAAAAAAATAAAGTGCCCAAAAAGAAATTTAAAAATGTACCAAAATAAATAAATACTGTCACAAAAAAAAATGTGAATAAAAATTTCACCAAAATAAATTAAAAGTATGCCCAAATGCATGTGCACGTACAAAAATGGACGATCAAACATTTGTATTTGAAACCATAATATTTTTTAGGTACAATAATAAAACCTAAATCAAAATAAATTGCAATATCATTTTGCAGAAACTCTTATTATTTAATAATCGATTCATGGAAATGACTAAATATGAGACGCTTTGAAAAATAATTTTAGTTTACTTTTAAACGAACATTAAATTTTAAAGAAGATCCTTAAAAACATATTCAGCTTTAACATGCTTTAATATGAATTAGAAATGGTTATATATTTGATTGATTTTTATGTTTAGGTTTCACTAAATAAGTATTGCTAAATTAATATTGCACACAAGTTATCGCAAATTTTTGAAATAGTCGAAGCGAAATTTTTATGATTCACAGATAATTTTAAATTAATAAAAATTCTAAATGCTGATTAATATTGATTATCTCCTTATATTTCCATATTTATATTATATTTATGCTTCTAGCACACTGAAGACATTTTGCGTCTATGAATAAAACCAAACAAATGTATAATAAGAATCTCTCTGAGTCAACACGCACCGAAACATTTCACAAGTCCACTCGCGGACATTAATTCCTTAAGAAACATATACGTCAAATCATTTTCTCAAGGCAAAGTTCATAGTCATATCATAATAAATCCCAAGCACGAAAAGACATAATATCGTATGTCCACTCTTGAATGCAAATGAATCTGTTGCGCATGCGCGCACGTACTCGAGTATATGTGTATTTACCTATATTAGAATATCCGTCTCATCTGTCCACGATACGAACGGTGCGATGCGGTGCGGCTGGCGGCAGCGCAGATCAAGTCTCTGACGTCTGTGGCTTCAGCACTGCTAAGCAGCATCCGATCGGGTGACTAATCTACGCTGATCGTTAGCTAACCGACGCAGACGGGGGTAAATGTGATTTTTATATTAAAAAATGCCATTTCGAATTTCAAGAACCATCATCATCCGCTGGGCCTTTCCCAACCGGAGGATGCGTCCGTATTCGTTTTTGTTGAATAATTCTTTAATATATGCATTAGGGGTATTCAAAAAAAACTTTTTCGATTTTTCAACGGGCTAGTGTTTTTTTTGTTTAATTTGGTATTTTTAGAAAAAAAGATAT